>PVIR01012337.1:0-44937 GCA_004026965.1 Petromus typicus
AAAAAACTGTATGTATGTATGTATGTATGTATAGACAGATGATAGGACTGAAATTTTGAGATAGGATTGAAAATTAGTGACATAGCAGGACCTTGCTTCTTATAGTACCAAGGATTGAACTCAGGTTCTTGTGCTTGCAAGGTAGGTGCAGTACCAATTGAACTAAATTGTTGGCCTTTCAAAAAAATTTTTAAAAGGTCTGGGGATATAGGTCAGTGTAAAGACCATGGATTTAATTACTAGTACTACAAAAATATTAAACACGTAATTTTAGGTTAAAATTTTGTCTGTTTTCATTTTTTAGTTTTGTTGTTGTGTTTGTGGTACCAGGGACTGACTCTGGACGTCGTGCTTGCCAGCAAGGAGCACAGCACCACTGAGCTACGTCTGTGGGCCATTTCGGTGTATTTTAAAGCATTATTTTTCACCCTCTTAAAAACATTTCTTGATTGACATGAGTATTATGAACTTTAAACAGCCATCTCAACCATATGTTTCTCTAATCTTGTGAGAACTAAATGGACGGATTCTTGTTTGAATGATCAGACCAGAGAGTTTAGGGGAAGTTAAGTTCTAGTGCGGCGTCTCGAGTGACAGTACATTTCTTTGCAGTTTGAGATTTTGGAGTTTCGGTGTGGCATTATTGTCAGTTCCTTTCTTCTCATTGTGTCCTCTTGTCTCTAGCTGCTCATATTTATGTGGTAGAAAATCGAAAATACAAAGACGTGCATATAAGAGCTGTTGCAGGGGAGGGAAGGACGTAAGATCAGATTTTAAAAGGTTAGTGAACATTTCCTGAGTTCCTGCTTTTGACCTCTGAATGAGAACCTTTGGCTTTATTGTCTCTGTGCCTAGGACAGCTGTGCAAGGCAGCATCACTGGTGCATGGCGACAGTGGACGTTTTTGTGTAGGAGATGGTAGTTACTTTCCCTATAATCCTGCATAGCAAGCAGAATTGGAGCTGTGCTTCCTATACTTCATGCTTCTTAACAGAATTTCTGCTACCCACTTTTTTTTCTATCTCCAAGAAGCCTTACGGTTTACTGAGAGAAACACCTTTGTGTAACACAAAAGATGCGTTGTGGTTCTGTTTAACCCTGGACCCAGTCAGCAAGCGCCTTAAGAATGGAGGTTAGAGTTGGGTACAGTAGGACCATGGTGACATGCTCTTTGCTCTTCACATCTTCTCTGCTGCCATTAAAATTAAAAATGGAATTAAAAATGGCCTAGATGACATCTGATTTTAAGGAAAACAAACATGCAATGCTTTATTACTAGGGAATAAGACCTGTTTCTTACCAGTTTTTCTCTGGTAGGAACAGAGGAAGCTCACACAAGTGCCTCTAGACAGAAGCTTGGAAGGCCCCAACACTGGGCTTTCCTTTTTATTGTGGTTTATGGTATTACTTTGTGGTTAGTGAGTCATTCTTTTTGCTTATACAGCCAATGCATTGAAATTCTGTTGGAGGGAATGGAAATCAGGAAATTGGTAAGCAAGTTTTTTATGACTCTGGGATAAATTACTTCACTAGCTTTCTCCTTTAATCATGGTTTAACCTTAGATTTATTTTCAAAGATGACCATTACTTCTAAATAGATGGAAGTCAGGTCTCCTGGACACTACTTGGATCATAATGTGGATCACTTAAATATTTTCAAGTGCCTTTGCTTCTTCTAGATTTTGAAGGAGTCATGCCTTTACCTCTGCATAGTAACCATCTTGTACCCAATTCTTTCCACCTTCAAAAAGAGCTACAAACCGTCTTTCTGTTTAGCCATTTTTTTCTTTTATCCTTTCACTCAACTTTAGACCCTCCAGGGTCCCCATAGTCTTATGCATCATTTCAGTTTCTGTCAAGGCCCTATTGAGACTGCCAGGGTTATCAATTTGTGTGCTGGTGTCCTCTGGGAGATATGATACGTTAGTTTGTACGTCTCTCAAGCACCTAGCATAGAGCTCATCCTTTCAACAAATGGACAGGGTAGATGCCAGGGCCAAGCTTTGCGCATACATAAAATGCTTCCTACCCTTAAATTTGAGACAAACGGAATAAAATTTATAGCTAGGAAATTGAGTTTGTGTGGAGCCAGGAATAAAACCCATAGGTAAGAGCCATTGAATTCTGGGGCAACTGGTGTCCTTCAGGGCAAGGGTGCCCTTGAACAATAGGCTGGATGCTGAGGTGCAGGCTTTAATACCATGCACCCAAAGGCTGATACAGGACAATTGCAAGTTCAAGGTCAGCCCAGGCTACTTTGATTTGCAAAAGAGAGGTTGGAGGATGCCCTGTGGTGTAATTCTGGTAGAGAATAGATGCCCCTAAATTCAGTCCCTGGTATAATGCTGCAAAAGAAAGCATAAGCAGAAGTAAGCAGTATGTTTAGCCTTTTTATGTGAATTCTGTCTTTTCATTTGCTGCATGGTCTGCCTCCCTTGATCTTCCTCAGAAGGAATTATTTTTCCAGTTGTCACCATATTCAAAGGGGCTTTTTATTGTGCTTCTTCCTTTCTCTCTCTCTCCCTCTCTCTCTCTCCCTCTCTCTCTTTTAATATTGGTACATTTTAGGAATATGTTATGATCACATTCCTCATTGATAATTTGTACCTATATATTATGTATCTTGACTTTTTTCCCATTCCTCTACCCTGTCCTCAACTCCCCACTCCCTATATACATACATAAACTTTGTTTCTGCTTTTTTTTTCCTTTTTAGCACCAAATTTTTTTCTTTTCTTTGCCCTGTCCCCACCCACTTACCCTTTCTCTTTGAGCATTTTCTTCATATTTCACAATACCTATTTTACATTATAGACCTCATTTACAATTTCATTTTTTCACACTAGAGAAATGATATGTTATTCACACATCTGTCTTAAAATTTCACTTATGAGTGTGGCCTTAAGGAACATTCATGTAAATGTTTTATCATTCTTTATGGCTGAATAACAGTCTTTTATTTTTAAAAATCATTATTCAGTCTCCAGTTGATGGACATTTGGCTAGATGTAGCTGTTACAAGCTGTGCTACTGTAAACATGGATGCACTTATGTCACTGTGATATGATGCTTTTAATTCTTTAGTGTATATACCTAGCAGGGAAATGGGTCAAATGGTACCTCTAATCCTAGTTTTTTGAAGAATGCCAACACTGATTTCCACAGTGGTGATATCAGTCTACTTTCCCACTAATAGTGTAGAAGGGTTCTTTTCTCTCACCAAGTCTGCCAGCATTTATTATTGGTTGATTTCTTGATAGCAGCCATTCTTCATGGTATGGTATAGAATCTTAGGATTGTTTTCATCTTTTGAATGACCAGGGTTGTTGAACATTTTTTGTGTTTCTTTACTGCCTTTACTTCATTTATAAAATGTGCCCATTTGAAATTTGCACTTTTTAATTGGATCTTTAAATTTGCAAGAATCTGATTTTTAAAAGTTCTTTATGCGTTCTAAATGGAACTCTTGTCTGAGGAACGACTGTTAAATTTTTTTTCCCACGTTTGTAGATTGTCTTTTCACTCTGTTGGCGGTTTTTCTTGCTGGGAAGAAATTTTTTAATACAATGAGATCCCAGTTGTTGATTCTTTCTGCTACTTCTTGTGCCACTAAGGTTTTGTTCATTAAATTTTTCCCTATGTTTCAAAGAATTCTGCCTACCCTCTCTTCTGGCAGATTTAGTTTCTGTTTTAGTATTTTAAGATCCATAATACACTTCTAATTTAGTTTAGTACATGATGAAAGATGTAGATCTAGTTTTAATCTTTGGCAGCTTGAAATCATTTTACTAGCACCATTTATTAAGGTGGCTATCCTTCCTCCATTGAAGGTGTTTGGCTTCTTTATCAAAGATGAGGTGGCTTGCTATGTTTGGAGTTGTTTCTGTATCATTTAGTCTGTTCCATTGATCCTAGGATCTGTTTCTTTGCCAGTGTCATGCTGTTTGTATTATAGATCAAACAGATTAAGAAGATCATACACCCTAACCAAGATAGATTCATCCCAGGGATGCAAGGATGGTTCAACATGTGTAAATCAATAAATGCAATTTACTGTATTAACATAGGTAAGGGCAAAAATCATATGATCATCTCAATAGGTGCAGGAAAAGGGTCCAACACATAATTAAAACCCTCTGGAAAATTGGAATAGATAATCTTTATCTCAACCTGATAAAAGCTAATTATGAAAAAAGCAACAACCAGCATTATACTAAGTAGTCAAAAACTAAAATGTTTCACATTGATAAGGAATAAGACAAGGATGTCCACTGTCACCAGTCATGTTCAATATAGTTCTGGAAACATTAGCCACAGCAATTAGGCAAGAAAAAAAAAATAAAAGGAATGATAAGAAAGGAAGAAGCTATGCTGTCTCTATTTGCTGATGATGTGATACTCACATCATCAAATAGAAGATAGAAGATTTCACAAACTCAGCCAAAGACTGCTGGAATTAGTTGCCAGAATCAGCAGAGTAGCTGTATACTATCAACACCCATTTATCAATAGTCTTTGTACACATGAACAACAGACACTGTGAGAAATTAGAGGAACAGTTCCTTTCACAATAGCATCCAAAAAACTGAAATAATTAGGAATCAATTTAACAAAGGAGATGAAAGACCTCTACTCTGAAAATCACAGCACTCTGGAAAAAAAAAAAAAAGATCAAAGAGGATATCAGAAAATGGAAAGACATTCCTTATTTTTAGGTAAGAAGAATCAATATTGTCAAAATGACCATATTCCCAGAACTTAAATAGATTCAGTGCAATCCCTGTTGAAATCCCAACAGTGTATTTCACAAAACTAGAAAAAAAATAATCCAAAATTTCATCTGGAATCAGAAGAGATCTGACAATAGCAAAAGCAATTCTAGGCAACACAGACATGGCAGGGCAGACATGGCAATCCCCACCTTGAAATGATTAAGCCTCTTTCTATTATGTGTCACGGTAATTTGTATTCATACCGTATTACTCTGCTTGAATTCCAGATCTATGTCTAATATAAAATCACCCCCAAAAAGATTAAGCCCAAGATTTTCTGTATCACTATGAGTGGCCGGTTGTGCCACTGAAGATATTACTAAGTTCAGACATCATCACTGCAATAGGCATTGCTCTTTTCGGAATGCCCTTGTGCAAGAACCATATGGGTAAACTGAGTCTTCTGTCTCCTTGCCCTCCAATTCCATTTCCTTCTCCTGAATCAATCTGTTAACTCATTACATTGTCTTACAGACTTTTTCCACATAATTTTTTTACTCTAAATTTGTGTTTTATGATATTATCATAACTTCTGGCTTTATTAAAATGGGAGAGTTCCTGGTATGCTTTCTTCAAAAACCTGTAATGCGTCCAGGCAGCTGTCAAGAGTTCTGTTTGCTTCTTGCAAACACTATTTGTACTGAAAACATCCTTGGTCCTGCCTGAAGGTGGACTTGTCCTTTAAAGCCTTTGGGAGATGGGCTATCCAAGATCCAATATTTATTGCATTTAAGTGGCCAATTTTATGATCTTAAACTTTATTTAGTAAGAAGTTCTCTGGACTCAGGGTGACAAGAAAATCCAGGCCAAATACACTTACAAAGACCAAAATGATTCTGCCATCAAAATGCATCCCCTCTGTGTCTTGGGATGTGCCAGTCACTGTTCTCTGGTGAAGCCTACAGGTATTTGATCCCTTCTGTCCTAGTCAGGGTTCTCTGGAGAAACAGAAATAATAGATCTATGAATGTACAAGTGTCTTTATGGGTGTGATAAAATATGACTGCTGCTGAGAATCATCCAATAGAAGGGAAAGCTCATAAAAACATCACAGTGTGTTTTTGTCCACTTTATTCACTGGATTGGTACAGTGTGACATCCTGCTTCTTCTCGAGTCAAAATGACCACAAAAGGTAAGCATTTTGTATCAGTTTGTCACATTGAACTTGCCACTATGGTATTAGAGATACTGGTGCAGGAGTTCCAGAACCAGCTTCAAAGGGGGCAAGAATGGTGTTAGAAGCAAGGTACAATATTTTGAGGTGGATTAATGGCAATGTAATTTACAATGATAAATTTAAACATTCACTGCAATTTTCAGTTACATCTCCTATTTAACTAGTTCTCACATGATTCTGGAGGCCCAGAAGTCCCCATCTGCAGACTATACACTAGAGAACCTGGGTAGCCTGTGGTGTCCTTTAGTGTGAGCCCTATGACCTGAAAACCAGCAAGCTGACGATGTATAGTAAGTCCTCACCGACTGAGCTCCATTCTGGGAGAATTTGCTAAGTCAGATTCATTTAGAAGTCTGACAAAGTGCCGCCTTTGATGCAGATATATGATATATATTGCTTTGTGCTTCCTAGACATCCTTGCTTCATCGCCACTGTTTTTCCTCTTGCTTCCAGAGATCCTGGGCTCTAAGTGAGCCTTGTACTGCTGTGCACTGTTCCACTGTGCAGCTGTGACAATGTCTCGTGGGTGTAAGCTACTTGTGAGATTTGTATGCATCCACAAGTGTTCATAATTTGGGGTTGGTTCATATCTGTGAGTCTGAAACTCAGATGTTCATAAATCAAGATTTCGCCGTTAATTCTAGTCTGAATCCCAAAGTGCAGTGTATGGTAGCATTGATGTTAAGTCCTAAAGGCCAAAGGCACAGGAACCTGGAGCTCTGAGTACAGAAGGTGGGGGTCCCAGCTAAGAGACAGAATTTAGTCTTCTTCCACCTTTTTGTTCTGTTAGGACCCTTGTAGATCGGATGATGCCCACTGACCTGAGTGCAGGCACCTCGCCTTCTGGTTCAAACATAAATCTTCCAGAAGCACCCTCAAAGATACACCTAGAGTAATGTTTTGCTGGCTATCTGGACATCCCTTAGCTTAGTAAGTCAAGGTTATGAAACTTGCCACCATATTCTGCTAAATCTTTGAAGCAATTTATATGCCCATCAATAGATGAATAAAGTAAATGTATTTATGCACCATGAAATACTACTCTGCCATAAAGGATAAATTTTATTCCTTTGTAGGAAAATGGATATACCTTGAAGCCATAGTGTTAAGTGAGGTAAATCAGAGATGCAAGCTTAAGAATCATACACTTTCTCTTATATGAGAAATATAGAATATAATGAGCAAAATAAAAGGTGGACAATAGAAAATGAGATCTTTGCAAAAGGGAAAGGAGTCAACAGACATACTGTGAGAAAAGGAAATGGGCAAGGGTACAAAAAGGTTGAGAGGTGTTAGGTCCATGTACCGCTACCTATAAGAAATGTGGTCATTATATATTGCAAACATATGCTAAAAACGTTCACTTATCCCCAAGCCAGACTGTTCCCTAAGAAAAAGTATTCTTTTTATCTTTATTGGTACATTAAATATACACATTATGATTGCACTCCATAATGGGGATTTGTACCAGTATAAGACACAACTTAATTCTCATTTTTTCCCATAGCCCTACCCACTCTACCACCCCCCCCATATACGTAAAATTTGTTTCCTTACTTTTTTGTTACAATCTCAACATTTTCCCCTTTCACCCTATTTTGCAGAGTAATAGGGAAATAAAATGTACTACAGTCCAGCAGAGAGATTCTTTTTTTCCTGTTAAGCTTCCAGATTTTAAAATTGTTTTGTATGCTCTAGGCAGAACTCAAAGGAGATATCAAAAAAGCTGAGAACTATTTATATGTCCTTGTTAACAGGGAGTATCCTTTTCTTTCCTTCCGCTACCTTCATTTCTTCCCTTCCTCTGTTTCTCTTACTGATATTTCTTTCCATTTCCTTCCTCCTTGCCATTTCCTTGTTAACACAACCCTAGTTTGTCATTGCCTGAATCATAAGTACAGCCTAAATATAAAACATTTTGAAAAAACTCTGGAAGAGAAATTACTTTTAATATAAGCATTTCAGCCATTCTTCTATATTGGGAAATATTTGAGTTCTCAGGTTCTAGGGAAGTGTTCCTCATAATGTGGATGTCTTCTGTGGCTGTGCGCCAGAGCCGCAGTGTTTTCAAGACTGACTGTGCTGCTGTAGAATGGCTCCCCCGCCCCACCCCCACTTTTGATGTTCCCTCCAGTGGAAGGAATGTAATAGTGAGACTCCTGACCTCCCTCCACTTCTTTATTAGCTCTTCCCCAAGGGAGTCATTTATTTGAGGGGTAAATTCGAAATGTAAATACCTGGGTATTCTCTGCTCAGCTTCACTTCTTCCTCCAGGGAGCTAACAGCTCACCGAGTTTCAGTTGTGCTCTGTTCTCCTTCGCAGCCCCCCCTCTAAAGCAATTCTGAGTTCTTGGTAGGGGATCAGGGTGCTGAGAACTGGAGTTGATTCAGCTAAGCTATTCCATCTAATCTAGTTTTATTAGTAATCAAGTTACTGATGTTTGTTTGATTACTTATTTCTGCATCTTTGTGGTGGAAAGATAGTAGAGAAGAAAGGCACTGATACTGGATCCTCAGAGACTTGCTGTATTCATCTCATTAGACCTACTCTTGAGCATCTCTCCTATTCATCACCTTCCACACAGAGGATTCAAATGGAAGACCATCCAAAGTCTTTTAGAATGATTTTTCCTTTTGCAAAAGCAGGAAACAGACTAACTTCTGTGTAAGTAGAAGGCTCAGAAGAAATCAAGGAGTTGTCTTTTCAAAAGTGACCCAATAATTCCTTCAATTCTATATCCAGTTGAATCAATATAAATCAACCTCTTGGTTACATGATTTCTGCAGAGTTGTTTGGATTTAAAATAGTGAAATCTTATCTGTTAAAGAGTCATTTATAGTCTGTTACTTATTCCATATAAGTACTGACAAGTTCATATTGCTGGCAGGAACTGGACTTCCAGCTTTGTAATAAATTTGAGTTAGTCTCCTCTCTGTTCTTCTATACCTGTTGGTTGGGTGTATCTTGTTTAAACAAACACAGTGCCTTCTAACATGTGTTATAGTTTTTCCCATTTTCAACATTTCTTTTTTTTAGAGATTTTGGTCAATTCTTATCCAGTGCATTTTTTGACCTTTGTAGTCCCATATATTATGGAATACTTCCCAGAATTTGATAACTGTGCTACAGAACAATAAAGTAAGTAAAAGCAAACAAGAATTAGGAGGGGCAATGAAGGAAGGAAGGCAAGCACATAAAAAAGGAGAGATATCATGCTAGTAATTGGCATGCAGAGTGACTGGCATCCTTTGTGAGAAGAAGCACATACCGCGTGTGGTATGCAGCAGCAGGACCAAAGGCAGTGCTAATCCAGGTCCTGTGTAGAGGTCTATGCAAAATTCTTAAACCTCTGCAAATGGTGGATATGTGCTCAAATTATGACAAAGCTAAGTAGATCTAACTCATGGAACCTGAGGGTACGGCATGTTGCTTGCATGTACAAAGATCTGCAACTAGCAATGTAATAAAAGACCAAGAGCCTTCTCCATGGGTGTCTTCTTTATTCTTTTGCACTCAGCAGATGGTTTTCTTCCTTTCATTCCAACTGGGACAATCATATCCATTTACAAGTGCGTAGTTCAGCTGTTTACTTGACATGACGTGATGAACCTGATGGAATCTAACTTATGAAATCTCTCTAAATCCTATTGTAAAACTTGTAGGGTACAGAAATCTGATGTACTTTTCTCAGGAGCTTTTCACTCCATAGGTTAATTGTGTTACTCCATAGGGTGGATGTTGATTTTTTTAAAAAATAAAAACTGATTTGAAAGCCAAATATTTATGCTTAAAATCGGATGGAGTTTGAAAACAGTGTAGAGTTTTTATAATGGTTTTGTTTCCTCAGATTTTGTTCTAGGTGAAATAAGATTGGTTGATAACAACTGCACCTAGTGTAGAAGATGGAGCAGATGTACCTTTCCTATTTATTACTAAGAACATCTAAGAATCCTAGACACCATACATAAACCAAACACACCAGGAAAGAGAGAGAGGGCAACAGATTAGCCAGGAAAATGGACATCTGAGGAACAGTGCTGAGGTGAGTTCTTTGAGTTTTATTTTCTTCACTTATCCCAGATTTGGAGCTGAAGAAGTCAGAAAGCCAGTAATATCAAAAGGCACAGCCACCAAGGCCCCAACAAAACCTCTGCCATCTCTACCCAAAGGATCCAAACCAGACAAAAAGCTATTAGACAGAAGACATTCTCCTGTGGCCGAGCAGCATAGAAAAAGTTGGCCCCATCCCCATCTCTGCCTATCAAATGGAAAGCCTACAACTTGACTCCTATGAGGAGACACCCAGACCCACTGCTGAAGTGAGAGGCCAAGTGGGGAACTTGAACTTGAGGAATGAAGGGGCCTAGTGGGGAGCCAGGACTTTCTCATCACCAGCAGTAACAAAGTCACCCCTTTCTGAGTGTCAGAGGAAGGTGCAGGCCCATCATACCCTTTCCACTACAGCGGAAAGAGGAGTGCACACCTCAGGCATCACTGTAAGCCAAGTGGGGATGTGGGGCTCCTACCGCAGCTGAGCAGTGACTGAAATAGCAACCTCCTTCCTGTGCTGGAAAAAAGCCAATTAAAAGAGAAGCTTCAAACAAGATGGGAATTTCCTTCTTTTTCTCTTTCTTTCTTTCTCTCTTTCTCTCTCTCTCTCTCTCTCTTTCTTTCTTTCTTTCTCTTTTTAGGCAAGGTCTTGCTATATGGTTCAGGCTGTTCCTAGTTTCTCCATGGAGCTCAGGCTGGCCTCCAGCTCTAGGTGATCCTTCTGCCTCCTCCTCCTGAGTGCTGGGATTACACGTGTGCACCACTATGTATGGCTTCATAACAATACGCAAGGACCAAGTTTTAAACTGAAAATACCATGACAAGAATATAACTTGTATGGTTACTAAAAATCTAAATCAATAAATAACAAATCAAGTGGCTTAAAATATTCAATCTTATAAGGGACTTAGTGTGGCAAAAATGTAAGCGTAGCTGTTCATTATTTATAGCAATGTCTTTTAGGGTTTTTACCAGAGTTGAGTATGCAAATCCTTGTGATGATTATGCCCTAAGATTGATACTGTAATAAACAGAGCAGAGAAATCTCTTGATGTGAAAGGAAGGGAACAAGATCATCCAGAGATGATGGAGACGCATGAAGAGGTGGGCCCAAATTAGGAGATTAAAGTGTCCACATCTATATATTTGGATATTATTTTAGAAATTCTAGGAACACAAAGCTAGTAAAATTCTCAGATGGCGTAATTTTTGTTTTTGTTAGTGCAAGCTTATATGTTTCCTAAGTGCATCTATTAGTACAAGTTAAAACTGCTTGAAAAAAAAAATCTTAAGCACTTTTCATTGCTAGTGTACTTTGTTGCTGATTATTCCACAGATGCCTGAGGGGGTTTGACAAGTTTTTCAAATAAAAAGATGACATTTTTAGGAAAAGAGATATTCAGCTAATTCCTGAAGTAATTTATTTTACCCTCCCTCATCTCTAGGTCTGCCATTCTTCAGCACACACATCTGTGAAATGGATCTGAGGGGTGAGTGACTTTAACTATGTAGTTAGGTTATTCTTCTGATTTCAGAGAAGAGAGAAAAATTTGATGTGTTTGTTGAAGGACAAATAATAACTGAATATTTAGTGAATGGCTAGATGAGCATGTGAAAGAGAAATGGTTTATATATGCTTTGGGTTCTGCCTGTTGCTTATGCCCACCCAGAATGGTCTATAAAACCTTTACTGTTTTCTCCTTAGGATCAGCCTTCCTGAATTCACCACATAAACTTTTAATGAGTGACCTATTTTTAAGACTCCCACATTAGCAAATACTAGCCAGTAGAGAACTTCAATTGCCTTTCTTTTGCAACCTCCCATTCCTTATATTCTCCCATGTTGTATCTTACCAAAGTGGGACTCTCTCTCTCTCTCCTATCTCCTGTGTGACTCTTTCTCACACGGAATAAACTAGTAAATCAAAATTTTTAAATAAAGAGAATTTTTAAAAATATGGCATTCTTATTAGTAGTCTACAGGATTTGTGTACTGTGATATCAGAGTGAAATGAACTAGACACTGATTTGTTTTTCTGCAAAACCATCTGCTTTAGCCTATGTAGACTTTTTTGATATAAGACAAAAGGTTCTTTTGAAGAGGGCTACTATCTAGAATAAATAAAGAACTCAAAACATCATCCTCTCCCAATTTAAAGACCCAGTTCAAAAACAGGCATCTAAAATGAACAGACATTTTTCAGAGAAAGAACTAAAAGCAGCTAAGAAGCACATGAAGAAATGCTCAACATCACTGATCATTCGAGAGATGCAGATGAAAACAACACTGAGATTTCATCTCACTCCACGAAGAATGGCTCTTATTTCAGAATTAGCCAGCAGCAAATGTTGGTGTGGCTACAGATAAAAAGGAACACATCTCCACTGTTGGTGGGAGTAGAGACTGGAATAACCAGTCTATATAACCACTATGGACATCAGTGTGGAGATTCCTCAAAAAACTAGGATTAGAGGTTTCATTTGACCCTGCTATTCCCATGCTAGGTAAATACATTGAAGAATTAAAAGATTCATATCACAGCCACATATGTGCCCCCATGTTTATAGCAGCTCAGTTTGTGATTACTAAATCTTGGAAACAACCCCAATGTCCATCAACTGGAGACTGGATAAAGATGTATTTTTAAAAAAATAAGATGAAGTATTATTTTCCATAAAAAATGATAAGTTTGAATCATTTATACTCAAATGGACCTTGGGGGCTTACTCATAAATGAAATAAATTAGTCATAGATGTATAAATACTGTATCTTTTCTCTGGTATGAGAAACTGAAGATGTAAATGAGTTCTTGAATGTATGTTAGCTATTGTGAAATAGAAAATATTCAAAGGAAAAGTGAGTAGGGGCAAGTAACATGGGGAAAGAAAAAACACGATGAAAAAAAGGAAACAAAGCTTGTGTACATAGGGGGTGGGGGTTGTAGGGTGAGCAGGGAATAGGGAAAAATGGGAATTAAGTTGTGTCATTTACTGGTACAAATTCTCAATGTTGATTGTGATCATGATGTGTATATAAAATGTACCAATAAAATAAATTAATTAGAAGAAGCTTCCCCATTGTTGACAAAAGGATACTGTGATGTAACGGAAGTGGGAAACAAAGAAAGAGTTAAGGTCTGTTATATTTTTATTTAAACAACTGAAAAACACTAATGGCCTTAGCAATCTTTTAAGATAATTTTACAAATAAAGGAAATTCTGATGTCTGCCCCAAACAAAACTATCCTTTAATATTGTTTCCTTCTTATTGTTTATCTTTTGTTTTCTGGAATTTATATACAAGAGGAGAATTGAAATCGCATTGAAGAAGAACTAAAATATGACAATATTATTCTGTTTAATTAGTAGGTCAACTATTATTATCACCCCCTAAAACTACATATTTATGAGAAAGTATAGGTAGTAAAAATAATGTACTGTTTCTTTTTGTTTTTGTCCTTAAGATACTTTCAAACAGCAAACAATGCAAGTATAGTGTATCATTAAATAGTTACGAGGCTCTGAAGAAAAGCTATTCTTTTTCCATTTACTCTTTAAAGAATAAGAATAATTTTCAATGAGAAACTAACATGCTTTTATAATTAGACAAAGTGAATGGCATTTAAAAATTCCATCAAAGTTTAACATTATTTTATTAATTTTGAAAGAAAAAAGAAACCATTTATAATTCCATTATGTTCGTGCAATTTTTATTTTGACATATTCCTTCCAGGTCTTGACCACATGCACAGTTATTGTAATTTTTCAGCCAAAACTTGTATTCTGTCTTTTTTGTAAGTGTTTTATCCTAAATCTCATTTTCATGCAATTGTCATAATTATTATTTGTACTAGTATTAATAATTTAGTTTATGGGAATTTATCACATGGAACAAATCAACAGAAGAAAATAATACTTTATAAAGATGTTCGTGGCAATCTCATACATGAAAATAAAATAGTGAATCCAGGCATTGTCCAACAGTGGTAAATCATGGACTGTAAACTGGATGGAAATGACATTCGTGCTTTCAACAGCAGCTAAAAGAATGAACATTCTAATCATGACCCTTTGGTCAGCTCAAAGGGCCCTAACAGTCTAGCTGAGTTTCATCATCCTGTGCTATGTCTCTTATAAAAATGCTCATCCGACAAACAGAATGTGAGAAGAAGACTAATGAGTGCAGGAGGCCCAAGCATTCCTTGAGAGTTGGAATGAAACAAAAGTGAACATCTCACCCCCTCTCTGTTTGGCCACACTGCCAGGAGAGACGGATTAGTGAGTAGTAGCTGTCATTCTTTTCCACCGAGATTCTCTGTGAAGAAAAGCCACTCTGCCGAGGTAACTTAGGTCATCTAGGTCTGGAACCCAGAATAAGTGGTAGCAGTTTGACAGGTACAACTTTGAAATGCTGGGTTTTGGCAGCCTGGGTGGAGTGTAGATGGTAGTTTTTGACCTCCTGATGAACACAAACTGCAACTGTTCCTTTAAGAGAAAACTAAAACTGTGGCTCATGCCCAGGGTATCTTGTAGTTCTCATCCATGTCTATACTGCCTGGCAAGTTGACCAAGTCAAATTGGAACTTTGGGTTTTTGTTGGATGTAATTGTCCCACTGTAAATATGTTTAAGAAATATTTTCATTAATATAATTACCCTTAATAATACTATTACCCTATCATTACTCTTAATAAGGATCCTCAACCTGTCAACATCAACTCCCAAAATAAAGATGGCTTGATGGTCATGAGGTATGCTGTTCATTGATACATCAATAGTAAATATCACTTATTTATATTAAATTAAGGGAAAATGTCTTGCACGTTTAATGTCATACTTATTTTGAAATAAAATATCAAAATTAATTTTCAAAACATTCTTTAGTGTAATCATGTCATTGTTTAGAATAGTAATCTGTTCTTGCTTCTTTGGTTTTTCCTGGAACTCTCTGCTCTCTTCCTCTTCTGTCAGCAACAGAAAAATGATACCAATAGTTCTGAGTATATGATCATTAGAACAGCAGTGCAAAGACACAGAAGTAAAGGGCTTAACTAAATGAAAAGTCATTGTTGAGTTTCAAGTTCTTAATATACACTTGACATCTAGGGCAAGAACAGTAATTGAAGAAAAGTGTAAATTTTTTGTTTTCGAGTCTTAAGAAAATTAGTGTAAAAAATTAGAATGCTGAAGAACTGAGAGGCATAAAAATGCATTGCAGACTACAGCATAGAGGAATAGTGGGCAGATCGAGGTGGCCCACCTGTCTAGATTAGATGAAGTTATCACAGTTTGGAGGAGAAAGAGAATTTAGAGATAGAATCATAGTTAGAAGATGGGATGATGAGCGGAGAACTCCATGTACCTGCTCGAGAAGGTGGGTGCTTTACAACTCCAATGCAGTGTTTCCAGGGTAGGATCTGGGAAAGGGACACATTCACAGTACAAGTCATGGTGTCCAAGTAAAGCCACAGGGAGAACATCTAAAACTTTGCCCTGTCTCTGAGATGGTCACATAAACAGGCAGAAAATGCCATTGGACCTGCAGAGCCCCAAGGTTGGTACAAGGGTAACCCAGAGGAATTGTTCACGAGTTTGGCTATAAGACTAGATGAGAGGATGACCATTGGTGAGTGTTAGCATGGACAGATGTCCCACACAAGGGAGCAGCACACATGCCGAGCAGTCCCACACATGCCGAGCAGCGTCGGCATGAAGACCGATGGGCACTGCTGGTGTGGATGGACATGTATGGGCCCAGGTGCCCTTGGATCTCCATTCCCAATGTCTGAACATTACAAACCTGCATATCAGATGTCGTCTTGGAGAAAGAGAGAGTGGGAGCCATTCTGAATTGGCTGAAGAAAGTCTGCTTGATTATTATTAATGTTATGTCATCAGTGGAGCAAAAATAAAAGAAGTAAGGTCTTTTTGGTAGGGGAAATTAAATATTTCTTGTAAGCTGAATTTGTAGCCTGTAAATTTCAATGTCTGTATAGAGCTATTAGTCTAAGGGCCTATTTGAAAAAATATATGAGAATCTTACATGTTCAAATACAATTAATACTTTAAAATATTAACATATTGAATACAAGTTTAAGTAGCACCCCTTGGTCAGAGCCCATTTTTTAGATGTTTATTTTTTTTCATACAGAAAAATACTGTGACATAAACTAAGTTTAATTTCTTTGATTCAAAAAGCCAATAAATTAGAATTATATTGCCCCTCCCCCTCTTTGTGAGAAAATGTATATCCTCAATACTGACTCTGTCTTGTGCTATTTTTTTTTTTTTTTTTTTTTTTTTTTTTTTTTTTTTTTTTTTTTTTTTTTTTTTTTTTTTTTTTTTTTTTTTTTTTTTTTTTTTGAGACAGGGTCTCGCTTTGTAGTTCAGGCTGGCCCTGAGCTCAGCCTCAAACTCACATCACAGCAATCCTCCTGCCTCTGCCTCCCAAGCGCTGGGATGACAGGCGTGAGCCACCATGCCTGGCTCTGTGGTATGTGGTACTGGTTGCTGCTGGGCATGAGTCTCCACACCCAGTACTGTATGTGGTTACTGGGGATCGAATCTGGGCCCTTGTGCTTGCAAGACAGGTGCTGGAACCCTCTGAGCTAAATCCCCAGCGTGTGTCTTGTGCTATTTTTTTTAATCCTATTGAAGGAGAAATATTTAGAGACATTAAAAAAATCAAAATGAAGAACAGTAGAGGAAATCTTAGCCTCTGACATCTATAGGTGCTACAGACTGTAAGCACAGTCTATTTCCCAGGAAGACGATCATGAAATCTTACACTAAAGACCTACATACCTCCTCATGTCCAGTTACCAACGAAAACTGAGCTGCCTGGATTCAGAGTGTGATCACACAACTGCAGTTAAAAGAAGAAGGCCTTACCCTTCTTACAGAGTTGAGCAATTCTGTCTTTAAATTAAAATATTCTAAGTATTCCGCAGACCTAATTGGTCACTTCACATTATTACCTTTTGTTTGTTAGATTTTTTTCCTCTCCCTTCTCCCCCCTCCCTACTTCTTTCCCTTTCTTTCATCCTAAGCGTTGAACCTAGAAGCCACTGAACTACTTCTTTTAGCCCTTCTAAAATTTTATTTTGAGATAAGAGTTGTCAGGTTTGAGCTTGTGTTGCTCCTGCCTCAAACTCCCTACTGACTGAGAATACAATCCCCTTATGCAGTTTCTTTGTTATATTTTTATTAAATACTGAACATTATGCAAAAAAACACTTTCTAATTTGTGATGCATTAAAAAACCAAAACAAACAAATAAAAAAACCAAAACACGTCCAAGGACAAATGAGCACCTGCTCCCTATCACCGAGCTTGAGAATAGCTGGAGGACCAGTGGGTCCTCCTCAAGCCTTCCTTCCACCTGTGCCATGAGGGAACTTCTGTACTTTGTACTTATTATCTTCTTGCTTTTCTTCCCAGAAGTTAGTCTCTGTCTTGATTGGTGCTGCTACACAGATTTGGTAATGTATAAAGAACAGACATTTATTTTTCATTCTGGAGGCTGGGATGTCCAGGTGTAAGGTACTGCTGTCTGGCCTGTGAGTGGCTTTTGCACTTTTCTTGTATGACAGAAAGTAGAAGTGCAAGTAATAATCCATCTGCCCCCCCTAAGGACACCTAATCCCTCTCACAAGGAAGGAGCCCTCATGGTCAAGCACTTCTTCAAGGCCCTCCTATTTCATGTACTTACATTAACAACACTTGAATTTTGGAGAGGACAGTCATATTAAAACCATGACATTTCATCCATGGTCCCTCCAAATGTGCATCCTTCTCATATACAAAATTCCATCCTAATATCATCCCATCCTGATAGCCCTGAAAGTCCTAACTCATTTCAGCACCGGCTCAAGAGCAGTCCAGTCTCATTCGGAAATCAATGAGACTGAAGGCACAGTCTTCCTGAGGAAAACTGCCCTGCAGCTCTGAGCCTGTGACATCCAAGGACAATGGTGAGATAGGTACAGGATTTATAGTCCTACGCCAAAGTGGAAAAGAGAAAAGGAGAAACAGTTTTCAAGGAAGTCCAAACCCAACAAGGCAAAACCAAAAAAAACAACCCTCCCCCCAAATCCAACCAAATGAACAATCTTGAGGATTCAGAATAATTCCTTCACTCCATGGCTTTCTTTGCAGATATACTGGGGTGAGAGTTGGGCCTTCATGACTCAATGGAACCAATGTGCACAGCTTTCTCTGGTGTCGTCAATGACAGCTTTCCCAGGTTGGATGAAGTGTTGCTGGTTATCGAGGATGACACAGCATATCGAGGTTCAGGTTTGGAGTCTCGACAGGGACTCAGCCCACATGGCTTCACTTAGTGGCGTCATGGTGGGGACTCTGCAGGGGCTGTACCCCTGCAGCACCTCTAAGCTCTGAGGTGTCCTAACTACTAATTTTGGAGTCCAGGTGGAGGAAGACATCCTTCCATAGCTTTGTGCTCTCCAAGATTATGGTTTACACCCTCCAGAATAGTAGTTCAAGCCACAGCTGGGCCCATGGAGCCACAGTTGGAATGGGGAAGCCTGTGCTTGAATGCTAGCAGCACTGTTATGGTGGCAATGTTTGCATTTATTTATTTATTTATTTATTTATTTATTTATTTATTTATTTATTTTTGAGACAGGGTCTCACTTTTGTAGTTCAGGCTGGCCCTGAGCTCAACCTCAAACTCACATCACAGCAATCCTCCTGCCTCTGCCTCCCAAGTGCTGGTATTATAGGCATGAGCCACCATGCCCGGCACTGTGGTTTGTGGTACTGATTGCTGCTGGGGTAAGTCTCCACGCCCAGTATTGTTATGTGGTTACTGGGAATCAAACCCGGGCCTTTGTGCTTGCAAGAAAGGCACGGGAACCACTGAGCTATATCCCCAGCCCACAATGCTTGCATTTTTTGAGACAAGTTATCACTATGTAGCTCAAAGTGGCCTCAAACCTGTAGAGATTCTCCTGCCTCAGCCTCTCAAGTGCTGGAGTTACAGGCATGTGCCACCACATTCAGATGGCACCTGCATTTTAGTAGCAATTTTTTTTTTTGGTACTGGGGCTCAAACTTGGGACCTTGTGCTTGCAAGGCAAGTGCCAAAACCCCTGAGCTAAATCCCCAGCCAAACATCTGCATTTTGAAGGGAACACATTCAAGCCACAACAATATTCTTTTCTTTGGAGGTTTTCTTTGTCTGCATATCTAAAATAACATTTTTAACTTTGTATGGTTTTGAACTTAGTATAAATGCAGCTGTCCTACAGTCATTTATCTGCAGGTAGCTCTTCCAATCAAACCTGAGATTCAGGCTGTTTTAAGGCATGGCTGTAGCTCATTTCTTGATTTTTTCTTCATTAGTTTTTCTTTGTTTGAGGTGCATAGCTTTATAGTGTGTATCTGTGTGTGTGTGACTTTATAGTTTTGGTTGAGGTATTAGGAATCTATGAAGTATGTCATTTTATACATATATATTATTTCTCCCTTCTCTTTTTTATTCCCAAGTTTTAAGTTTTGACCACAACATTTAAGTTCTTATGGGCTGATTTTGACCTATGTGACTACAGTTTCCAGGGACAGAAAGAACAGCAGATACTTCCAGGTGTATTTAAAGACTTTCCATAGGCCCTCGGAGATGACCCCTTACTTCTCTTTCCTAATCCAATCACTGATCAAATTTAGGCTAACATAATAGAATAATTAAGCTTCTCATGAAATATATTGCTTCCCAAAACATGGACCAAGTATGATTCTCTCGGGAGTGAGTGAGGTCAGAGGGTACTTACTATATAAACTCTCAGGATTACACAGGTAATTAAATGCTGTAGATGTGAGAAAAACAAAAGATGCTATAGGTTGAGAGCTGAAGTATCAAACCTCACAAAGTACTGGCTTGCCAGTTTTGAAACACTATGGAGAATACTAAAATGATTAATATTTTTATAGAGATGTTCTATAAAAAACACACTTATATTTGAGATTTTTCCTATTCAATAACCATTGTACAGAATCCAAATGAAACTAGGATAGATAAGATGTCTGTGAAAAGAAAGTCCCTATAGTTTCTGCTGCTTGCGAATGGACATTGCTGACACTGTACTAGATTTGGACCCTGAGATAGTAAACTAAATGTTTTGTTCCTCTTTGTGACTTTGGTAAAATAAAACTTAGAAAATAATTTCAGAAGATTCTTAAGATGATGAAGTTTCCATAAGGGAATATCTT
This sequence comes from Petromus typicus, assembly GCA_004026965.1. Taxonomy (NCBI): domain Eukaryota; kingdom Metazoa; phylum Chordata; class Mammalia; order Rodentia; family Petromuridae; genus Petromus; species Petromus typicus. The sequence goes on from PVIR01012337.1 coordinate 20,232, forward strand.
CCCTACAGACAATATGAAATGATTTTAAAAACTAGCTTTGAGTTTAGGCTTTAGCTTTTCCCCTCCAAATATTAACATGAACAAAAAATATTGAAGTCAAGATTCATCCATATAAAATTTCAAGGAAAGATTTATGTTATCAAATAATTGGAGCAAACCAAAAGAATTATGTTACGCATGATAATTCTATAATTACTAATGATCAAAATCACATTATTATAAGCACTCTATTTAGATTGCCTGATATCTATTAGTGACACTGAAAACTTTGTTTATAGTAACCAGACATATTGCATATACCTAATAGAAGTTAAATCTACTGAGAGTGGCAAGAGAAAATAATCTCATTCAAGAGAAATTTTTGATTCTTATTCTTTACCTTGAATTCAGAACAGAGATTGTGTTACTGTCAATAGTATAAAACCTCAAGCATTTTTATGACTGAGAGGTGGTGGTAGGTATACAATGGAGTAAATGAGTTAAATTTGATCGCATGATATGCCCACTTAAAACCCAAATTCATATACAAATAAACATATCTTCTATCAGTGCATAGAATTTTCCTTTTTTTTTTTAAAGTGGGATGAGAGGCAGAGAAGAGGTGTTACAGATGGAGAAAACCAGTCTGAGCAAGAAAGGGGTAAAGTAATGCATTTTAAAAGCTTGGGCTTTTAACTTTAGAGGAAGAGTCACAGGCAGTAGAGTGAGAGAACAGCCTGGAGACTAAGTCAGGATGGATGATGAAGTCCTCCTGTGAGAGAGGAGAGCCAGGGAGTCCTCACACAGTAGCTCACCCATCCCACAGCTCCTCCTGGGAGGAGAGAGGAGATTCCTGGTGCATCAAATTGCTTATTGGAACAATGGATAATGGTGGAGAATTCAGGGAAGAGATGCAGCTAGAGGTGGGAGAGGAACACGGTCGCTCCCTGTGCATGGAGTGAAGACACATGGTATGGATGTGGGAGAGCCTGGAGAAGCAAGATGCCCTCGCTCCGTATCTATAGTCTCTGCATTTACAAGAGACACTTGAGCTGCTGGTGTCTTGATCTTACACTTACCAAGCTGTATCACTGTAAAAAATAAATTTCTTTTTCTTTAAAAGTATTCATTGCAGTATTTCATGAGCATTGCAGGAAAATAATAAGGCTGAGGTCATATTGCCTTGAATGACCTTGCTCAGAAATCACACAGCTTCATTTTTGCTACATTTTGTCAACTGGGACAGTCACAAGTCCAGATAGACTGAAGAGAAGAAAACGATGGACCCTGACATCAGTGTGCTGAAGTCATTCTAAAGAACATGTTCTTCTCATAGATAATAAATTTGGCCACTTTTAAAAATACTATTTGCCAATTATTGTTAGGCTCTATTAATATATTTTCCCAAGCTCCTCTTTAGAGTGTCTGAGTTCTTCTAGGTGACTGGACACAAATCAGTGATAACAACCTTCTTTTATTTCTGCTCCATGTCATGTTCTTCTAAGTCTTCAAAAAAGTCTGAATGTAGCTGATCATTCCCCTTCCCCCACGGCATAAGCTGAAGTCACCACATTTGGTCCTCAAGGCTTCTTAGACTTTGCTTGGCTGAGACACGTTTCTCATGCTTAGATGTGGAACTACTCTGGATGAGCTCGACAGGTGTGATGGATACAGGGTGCCCCTCTGGTGCCCGTCTGGTGATCATCTCCTACTGAAGTTATGGTTTTTAGGAGGACACCGCTGAAACAAAGTGCCAGTGGTGTGACACTGAACAGGGGTGCAGACCATCAGAGGGAAGGTCCCTGCTGACTCTGAGGATGATTAGCTCCTTGGGCGGTCCTGATCAGGTTTCTCCACCATAACATCACTCTCTGTTCCTCCCTTCCTTCCTTCCTTTTTTGGAAGAAAGTTGTATTGTTAGACTTTTTGTGGTGCCAGGACCTGAACCTGGAGACACTCAGGGCCCCGGCAAGCACCCTGCCACGGAGCTGCGCTCCCAGCCATGGTCTTCGTTGGAAGTGGAAGGTTATGTTTTTGCCCTCCTTGGAGGAACACTACCTCCATAACTTCTTTGGCATTTCTGTGGGTGGGAGAGTTGTCTTTTCTTCCCTGGAAACCCGATTTTAATAACCATATGTTGTCATTTTCCAGTTGTTTGACCTCTGGTAACTTCCTTTGCCTTGCTGAGTTTGTTTCCTTATCTTTAAACTCTATTTTCACAAAATTTTTGAGATGTGATAGATCAAAATGCTCTATGATTTCTAAACTATGCTTTACCAAAGTCTTAGAAAAGTGCTTCTCTTATCTCAGATTTCTTGTCCCCAAAGAAATCCTCTCACAGAGACCATGTACAGGACACTTTCTTTTCAGGTGTGTGGGATGGTGGAGCAGCAGCTGGTGGAGGAGGAATTAGGGCCAGGGAGTGAGGGGGGCTAGAGAGTTAATGGACCCTCAGGCCTAGTCGGGAGCTCTGAATTGCTTTAAATTCCTTCCCTTCCTGCCAGGAAAGCTGCTCATCAGGCTGATTGCTGTGGTTAAGATTACCCAATAAAGCCATTTGAAGGCTGTTGAGCAGGGCAGAGGTATGAGGAAAAGAAAGACTTTTACTAATCAGGTAATATGAACAGAATCTGGGTCTTGAACATTTCGGCCCGAGGATTTTAGTAGCAACCTCCTTTTCCTTCCCTTTTGGATTTGCTTCTAACTTAAAGCTCCCTTCAGGATCTTTTTGGTTTCAGTTTTGTGCAAGTTCTTAATGCCTTGCAGATTGTGATTAGGGTGACTGTCTTTATGAAAGATACTTGAAAGTCAGGTTCGAACAAGGCACACGCAGGTTCTTTGCAGAGGACGTGAAGCTTGTTGACTGGAAGCCTGCCTGCCAGAACAAGATCCTTTTGCGCACCAGAAACAATCTGCTATTGTCTCTAGGGATGAAACGGTGCCAATAAAAAATGAAAACTCTCAGCCAAGAGGAGGAATACTACATTAACTGTTTCACTGCTAGAAGTAATTATGGGAAGCACTAGACAGGGTAAAATCCTTCTCCTTTCTTTTTAGCCTAGAAATGCATACATCATACACATGTATCAGAGCAAAGCTGGCCCTGGGCCCAGCTGTTGGGACTGAATTGTTCCCTCTCCATGGAGGCACTTGTCAAGCTCAGAGCTTTTCCCTTCATTCGCAGGGTTTCAGTGCTGCCAGGAGAGGTGAATGAGGATCTCTGCCGTCTCCTTTATGCTGGTCTTGTTCCCAGAAGCTCTTACCTCGACGTTTGCTGAGTTGGGTTAAGGGAGGAGAATGCGCATAGCTTGTTAAGGCATCTTAGAGGAAGAGAATGAAATGCTATGACCGCAGAGGATGGATGCCAATAGCTCTGCTTAGTGTTTCAGCTTTTGAGCAAATACTTTTAGGTCAGCTTCTCTGTCTCATGAGCTAAACCAGAAACAAAGGCTGACCTTCTCAGAAGGAAAAGCAACTGGAAATCTCAGGCCTGTCTTCCTGTGATTTTGTCATTCTAGAATCTCGGCTTCACTCATTCTGGCTCCCTTGATAGTTTCATTTGAACTCCAAGTTTTGTTTCTCCATCCCCATGAACATTGCTTGGCTTTTGTGTATCTTCAGAGCCACTCTCCGCCCAGCCCCTTATCCACTCTATCTGGGTTTGATTACATTTTGTTATTTCAGAGACTTTTCCAAATTTCTGACTACTCATATGGTTCTTGAATTTGATTTTGTGTGTATGTGTGTGTTTTGTTTCTGTTTTTCTAGGACTTGTTGGAAAATTAGTCTGCTATACGCCAGAGAGGCAAAGTCTATCCCTTGTTTTTAGTTCCAGACACAGAAATGTCCTACAGTTTTACAATGAACTGAATACTTACATCCCCTCAAACTTCATGTACAGAAGTTTTAACCTCCAAAGGGACAGTATGCAGTGGTGGGGTGGTGGGGGGGTGATTAGGTCATAAGGGCAGAACACTCGTAATTAATACGAGATCACAACTAATCCCTTAACAGGATTAGTGCACTTGTAAAAAAGAGCCTTTGCTCCTTCCACCATGTGAGCAAAGAGAAACAGGTCCCCAGCAGACACCAAATCTGCCAGCTTGATCTGGGGCTTCCCAACCCCCAGAACTGTGTAAGTCCTGTTCAGTAACAGTCCTGAAGGACCATGAAAATAGGAAAAAAAAAAAAAAAAAAAAAAAAAAAAAAAAAAAAAAAAAAAAAAAAAAAAAAAAAAGAAGAAGAAGAAGAAATAAAAATCTTTGAAATAAAATTCATTTCACTGTTATTTATGAGTTACCCAATTTCAGGTATTTTGTTATAGCAGCCAGAAAAGACTAGGATAGGCTTCTTTTCTCCTGTGCTTTGTTTTGAACATTTATTTTTAAATCAAGGAATGCAAATATACTTGTTTGATTTTACCGATAGTTTAATGAAACAGGTCTTTGATCTGGTATTGTGTATGTGTTTCTAAAGGACCTGAGTTTATATTCTTTGCTTCTTGCATTGTGACAGAGTAGGTACTTAAGAATAACTGTTGAATGGGGCCTGGGATTTAGCTTGGTGGTTCCAGCACCTGTCTTGCAAGTGAAAGGGCCCACGTTCAATCCCCCAATAACCACATACAATATTGGGCATGGAGACTCACACCCAGCAGCAACCAGTACCACATACCACAGTGCCGGGCGTGGTAGCTCACGCCTGTAATCCCAGCACTCGGGAGGCAGAGGCAGGAGGATTGCTGTGATGTGAGTTTGAGGCTGAGCTCAGGGGCAGCCTGAACTACAATGTGAGCCTGAAAAAAAAAAAAAAAAAAAAACAGAATAGCTATCGCATAATTGCATTTTTAGAAAAAAGCTGAATCATTCAGGGTGCCAGCCAGACGGAGATTTGCTGCCTGAGATAGGACAGACCATCAGAATCTCTTGAGGCAAACAAAAAAGAAGCCAAAAGACAGATCACTTCAGTTTTTCCAGTTGTGAAATGAGTAAGATGACTCTAGATGCTTTCAAAGTTCCTGCTTGTGCTGATAGTTTGTGCATCTGTTAACGAGCCTGTCCTCATTCTTTGGTACCTTCACTGGGGATTTTGTAAAACAGGGCCACATCTGGATCTGTGTCTCATCAGGCTGCTCATGAGCTCAGTGGAACTCTATGATGAGGAAGTCTTCAGTCTGGGTGCTTGTTTTCTGTAGAAACTTACTTCATCACTGTATTAGTTGTCTAGTGCTAGTGTAACAAATTACCACAAACCTGGTGGCTTGAGACCATGGAAATTTATTCTTTCCCGATTCTAGAGCCAAAAAGGCTGAAATCAAGGTATTATTGAGGTTGATCCTTGTGGAAGCTCTCAGGAAAAATCATCCCAGAATTTTGCCTTTGCCTTTGGGGGCTGCCAGCAATCCTTGGTGTTCCTTGGTCTGTAGATGCGTCTCTCCAGTCTCTGCTTCCATCTTCCCATCACTTCCTTCTTTGTGTCTCTTCCTCATTATGACACCAGTCATTTGTTTAAATCCAGGGCTGCTTAGAAGTCCTTACCCAGTCACATCTACATAGAAAAATATTTATAAATAAGATCATATTATTAAGTTCTGACATTAATTTTTGAACAAACATTCATCCTACTGTTGCCATGCACATCAGTCTTAATAAGCTGTATGTGGGCAGGAATTATGGCTCTTTATTCACTACAGAATTTTCAATACCTGGTATAGTCAAGGCATTTGATATTTGTTGAGTAAGTGAGTGAATGATGTTGATATAGAACCTAAGTCCTACAAACTCAGTGTATGTTGTCAGTTGTATTCAAATTAAGTTGTCACTGATGTCCAAACTTGCTCTTTAAGATAGTCCAGTGAGGCTTATTAGCCCATTGGACTGATGGAAAAGCAATCCGTTAGTGAAGAGTGTTACTAGTCTACTATTAAAAATGAATCACATTATTTCCTTACTTTCACTTTCTCCTATATTTTCCTGTTAGTTTATTGTTATCAGTTACCAATCTTCTTTTTTTCTCCCCAATTCTCCCTTTTCCTCACAGCCTTTCCTTTTTCTAATTCCTCATAATTGTGCTTTTAATGGGTCTAAATTTTTAAAAAATATATATTTGTACTAAAAGACAGATTAAAGAGATTGGAAACATTTAGGGAGATTTGAATCTGAGAACAGAGAATTGTACTTAGTGATTTTATAACTTTTTCAAGAAACGAGACAGCTCATTTTGTATTTTAAATAAGTCAAAGTGAGAAGAGGATGAAGAAGATGAAGGAGAAGAGGAGGAGGAAGAAGAAACTATGTTTTGTAGCATACAATCTTTTAAAGTAATACTGTCTGCATTTTTTCTGACTCTAAATGAGGTGGCTGTAATGAGGGAGTGACATTAGACATAATAAGCTGCTAGCATTCCGACTCAGAAACCCGTTCTCACGCGATTTCCTGCAGAGTGAGATTGTATGGATGCCTGCAAGTATCAAAACTTACTGCACTGTTTGAACATCCTTATTACCTTTTTGGGCCTCAGATCTGGTTCTTTGATTTGTTCTCTCAAGCTCCTCAAAGCTTCTTCTATGCCAGTTTGGATGGTATTTAGGAATCTTGATGAATATGCTCATTATCTAATACAAAGTGACATAAAACACTCCTGCCACGAACTCTGCCACATAACCATACCCTGCTGAACTCCCGTGATTCATTCGGTACTAGATTAATAGCGTTTATGTTATTCACATATCTCAGTTGACCTTGATCTGCTAGAAACTCCCTCCTTTTTATCTCTGTTTCATACTGGGGAGGTTTTGTCCCACATTAACAATGGTTCTTTTGTACATCAAAGCACACCCTTCCAGCGTCCCAAGTTTTAATTTTCTTTGCATGCATAATATGTATCTCTCTTCTGTTCACTGTCTGTTACTTCTTACCTATGTTTAATTGACGGATAATTCAATTTTCTACTTATTTTTCAAAAAAGAAATACTTGAAAATTACCTTGTTAGTATCTGAAATCTTAAAAAAAAAACAGTGCAACTTTGTAGAAATAAAAAATGTTCACAGAAATAATTGTTTCTTTTTCTTTTCATATTTAAGAAATTCAAATTATACACAGTAAGGGAAAGTGTGGTCTAATATACTTCCATTTGTTCAGCTTTTTTCAAATAACAGTGTTTACAAGTAGATAAATCCTGGAAAGCAAGAGTTTTAACCACTTTGCAGCATCACAATTTGATTTATTTTTAAAAATTATATGAAATATAAAAATGTAAAATGTATCATTTCTATGTAACAGTATAAAGTTATACTTTAATATCAAATCTATAAACAATATAATTTTTCTATGAGTAATTCTATAAATATTAAAGCACTAAATAAAAGTCTGTGGTTAAAATTGAGAGTTTAATCCACTGCATCAATTCTGCTGTGCTTTTGAAGAAAAGTCTTTGAAAAGCATCTACTGAGAGGCGAACAGGAAAAAAATCAGACACAAAATCTAGACTTAAAATTCTTACAACCCAGGAATCCCTTTGCAATTTATATAACTGCTCCTTTCGATAAAACATCTTTACTGTAGAGCACCCATCTCCAGTTAGGTTTCCCTTAGTGTGTTTTATTTGTGGTCAGTGAATACTCACTTAGTAATTCATGAGAAATACCTGTATCAGTTCTCTAGTTGTTACTCTAGTGGCAGCAAAACCTTTTAAGACTCCTTCTTTCATGACAGTACCTTGTTTTTCCTTAAAGATTTAAATCTTTATTTGATGTATTCATTATTATAGTATATTACTTTTCAATGAGAAACTGTTCCATTATTATGTCTGATGAGAAATATAGAAGAATTTTCTTTCTTTTAAGCAATTATTCAAATTTTAAAACTTTAGTGGGCATGGATATCAGCTGGGAAACTGTTTAAAAATGCAGATTTCTGGCCGTGTGATATGAAACGTTTGGGTGATCTGGAATAATGGATCCAGGTATGTGTTTTAAGAAAATAGTCCTGTTTGTTCCCATGTGCATGCCTACAGATCTTGCATCAAGAGATCCAATTCTAAAATACATTTCCAAACAAAAAATTTAGTTTTGTTCTGAGGAGCTGAGAATCTCAGGTTTTACAGGATACTGTGGAAATGTGTCTTTAAACACAAATGTTGCTCCTAGAAATATGTATGGCAAAAGTGCATCGAATAAAAATTCTGAGGAAGAGATACTTGAAAAATTTGATTTTTTCATACCTGTCAAGACTGAGAAAGGGGAACCCATACAGAAATTGGTTTAGAAAGGGTTTTTAGAGGTAGAAGTGGTAGGATATTCCCCTCATTACCCCTATTGGGTTTATTTAAAATGGTCTGGCTCCATAATTATTCATATAAAGGAGCAAGACAAGCTGAACCTGCCCTATGGAAATAAAGTTCTTCACCAAACAGTCTTGTTTTGTTCTTTAAGTCTTCCCATAATTGTGCTATAAGGATACTTTGGAAATGGAGTGACTCAAATCATCAGGCACTTTTTAACTCCTCAGGATAAATTGCTCATTTCCCTAGATGAATAGGTGTGGGGCTATTCATAGTGTTGATATCAACATAATTTATGTCGAGCTTTACTTTAAAGTTAGATTACATACTTAATTGTTTCTATTTACATTTGGCTTTAATTACATGAGATAATATATGGGAAGCTGTCTAGCCCAGTTATCTGCCAGGTGTGGAGTACTTGTACCCAACTGCCTTGAATAACTTGCATCCACCTGAAATTCAACATAAGCCACCCTGGACTACTTTTTCTACCTACCTCTCATCCTATTGTTCTCCAAACCAACTAGTTACTCATGCCATAAACGTGTTTCATCCTGAAGTTTTTCGGTCTCTTCTCCAAATCCTATTGATTTGACTTCCTGTCTTTAAAGTCATTCAGTGCATCAATATGTGGCTCTTGGAACACAGCAGTGAACCAACCAGTTAAGTTTCATGTGAAGTTTCTAGGCAAGTTTCATCTGTGCGAAGAGCTTATGTGTAAGAGGAATGGAGGGGCTGAAGAGAGGAGAAGGAAAGAGGAAAAGATAAGAATCAAGACATATGGGTCCAAATTCTCAATGACTATGATCATAATATACACTTAAGGTGCATCAGTAAAGTGAATTTATTTAAAAAAAAACACAAGATCTTGGTATAGACAAATAACAAAGAGGGTGAAACAGAACACGATGGGCCCTGTAAGCCATTTAAGAATTCTGAAATTCTCTTCTAAGAACAATGGGAAAAGTTTGGAGAGTTTCAATTATGGGAGTGACACTATCAGATTTGTGTTTCACAAAAATTGTTCCCTTCAAATAAAGTCTCTTCAACTCTATTTGTCACAAGATCTGGTCACAAACACTTGTCTTCAGGGATATGACATCCAGGATCTTTACTCCCTCCACCTTGCCACAAACACGTTCCACACTGAAGCCAAATAAGGGGGACAAAACAAACAAACTCTAGAAATCTCCTATTTCAAATCCTGTAAGGATTTCCCGGTGCCTTTAGATAAAATCCAAATCCCTTGAAAGGAGTCTCAAGGCTGATAGCTAATGTTTGCCTTTTTAGCTTCTCTCACCATTTCCTCTCTCTCTAGCAGCACTGAACATCTTTCTGTCACTTTAACCAACTTTTCTCACTTTTACCCTAATCTTCCTGTTTCTCATGCCTGGGCATCAACCCTGCCCAGCTCCATTTGGCCTGGCTAATTCTCCAAGTTTCACTTTTCCCAAGGAAGCTTCTTCCGATCCTGGACTGTGTGAGATCCCTGCTACTGGCCAGTATCTTTCCCTGGAATGCCAATCACATTTTCCAAGTTCTACCAGTGCCTATGCTGCATATTTCATCAACCACAGGTCCTGGCCAGTGCTTGACCTCTGCAGAATGAAGAGATGAGCAATACCTTTTATCTTTCTTCTAAAGAGAAAACTGGAGAAAAGGAGTATGGCCATAGTGACATGCTTGGTTTTGATTTAGATGACAAATTTTAGTCCTATAAATAGTATTGAGAATAAAAGTAATTTGGTTTAGTCTTAACAGTGATGTAAGATCTGATAGACTAGAGAAATGTGAAGAATAAACACAGGGAAATGATACTGTTCTGGATGAGCCCTGCTCTATAATTGTATTGACTCAGTTTAATAAGCTGCATAAGGTTTTCACATCATCGTCTTTATTCTTTTTGTAAACAGAATGACAAACATTTGAAAAATGATTTACATTTTGTCTTCATTTTAATAATACAGTCTTGTATCTGCTGTTCACTGGTGTATTAGGAGACTGTGACCTAGCAATCCTGTCATGTGATTTACCAATGGTAAATGGCAAACTGGTACTTGAACCCACGCTCTGATCTCAAACCCAACCCTCTTTTGCTGTATTATATTCCTTCCTTAAACATCTAAAAGCAAAATCAAAATTCTGTGGTTAGTTACTAGTTGGTAGAGATTCATGCATATTTAATCCATTATGTAATGTATCTAAAGTTGAAAATAAGAAGGAACAAAAGGAAAATAAAGGGGAACATACCTGCTGTGGCAGGAACTCAAGCCGTGTTTTGAAACATTAGCACACAGAAGGGGCTGTGCTGCATCTGGTGAAGACTCTCCAAGAGCAGGCTGACTGCCCCGGGAAGGCAGTGCATCCGGACAAAGGCTTCCAGCTGCTGTCAGGGTGTGCAAATATAATAGTCCATCAGTTAGCAGTGATGATAAAAGTCTTCAAGGCACTCCAGGAGACTAAAAGGCAGATTTAAAAAATGAAAAACAAACAAAAGGAAATCAAGCACTGATGAAACTTCTAATTTATGGAGGGAGGGATGAGCCCTCAAAACCTCTAAGATTTATTCATAAACAGATGACTTTAATAAAAGGTGTAGAGCTCTCAACCTTGGCTACACATTAGACTTACCTGAGGGACTTAATAAATTTTAGATGCCTGTGGTGCAGCCTGAAACATTAAATCAGATGTCTGAAGGTGGAGTCCAGGCATCTGCTGGAAAAACTGTAGCTGTGAAAACTTCCTAGGTAATTTCAGTGTCAGGTAAAATCACAGTGTGAGTAACACAGCCTGGAATAGTCTTCATTTGGTAATTCAACAGGAATTACCCTCGTCTTAGTTTCATTAATGATGGTGCAATATTTCTATTTCAAGAAATGCTGAAAAATTTTCTGAATATTGACCCTAAAGTTCATTGAAGTCCACTTTAATTAAGTGAGCATATCCCAATGAACAGCATCCACGAGAGCACCCATCAGAGCAGCACCCGGACACCATCTTGAGAGCTGAGCTTATTCCTCCCTGGACAAGTGAACCAGCAGAATGAACAATTGAGACTGAATGTCCAGCTTCTGGACTCTGAAATGCACATTTCTGTTCTTTACAAATTATGTAGTCTCAGATATATATTTTTTTTAAGACAGAATTTTTCTGTGTATCCTAGGTTGGCCTTGGAATCATCCTCCAGCCTCAGCTGCTGAGTGTTGGGATGACAGGTGTGCATCACTACCCCCGACAGTCTCAGATATTTTGCTAGAACAACACAAATGATGAAGAGAGAGGTAGGATTGGAACCTGTGCACCTGATTATAGAGACCAGCCTCTAAAAATCTAAAAATCCAAACAGTTTTCTATATTCACTGAGCAAGAAATGATGTTAAATAACAGTAAAGCATGTATCTATAAAGATTGGAATATACTGAGATTCATGCCACAGAGAGCTGTAAGTTTAAGTTTTATTTTTACTGATGCCTTAAAAACCAGTGACAGAACCCCCTGTAATCCAGTTACACGAGGTTTCTGGGTTTATTGTATATTTAAACCACAACATCCATCGTGAACTTAGACACTTCAAGGTTAGTTTCTTGGGGCTAGGGAGCAAATAACAAAACCGGTTCATGAAACAGAAAACAAGTGAAATGTGTGTTATGTTTTACTTGTTTTGTCACTTAATGAATAAACATACTCATGGAAATTTTCAAACATTTGATAACACAAATACTGCTGCACTGAAGATCTTTCTATCCATCAGGGAATGAATGGATAAAGAAAATGTATTTAGATACAGTGGAGTAATATTCTACCATAAGGAAGGTGCACCCTGACCCTGTAATGTCATGTGAAATTAACCAACACATATGCTTAAATATTTCATGGTTTTTATATGAGAAAACTAAAATATAAACAAAGAGCAAAATAAGAGGTAGATGATAAGAAATATGATGATCTGTCTTTTATAGAAGTTGAGGGGATAAAGTGATGGTAGGAAGGGAGAAGGAGAAGGGGAAGGAATAGAAAAAGAATTAATATTCCATGAGGAGTGTAATCATTTTGTACTGCAAACAGATATTAATAAAAACAAAAGGTGAAAAATATCATTTTGCACATTACAAATGTATGTATAGGCTAAACTGCAGCAGGTAGAGCATTTGGGTCAAAAGCATGCACATTTAAATTGTGATAGCTGTTTCCTGGGTAGAAGCTGGGCTGTTTACACTGTCCTCAGTAGCAAGTGTTGTCAGGGTCTCTGTGTTTGCCTTCACAGTATATACCAAAATTTTGATCTTTTTTAATCACATAGGAGAGAAAGAGGAGCTCCAAAAGCTTTCCTTAGCATTTAGAATTAGTTTTCCATTGAAGATCTTTCCAAACTTTAAAAAGATATTAATATTATTTTTCTGTGGTTTGTCTGTTTCTATTCTTTCTGACTTTTTAATTCTTTATATTGATACCGAGAAGTTCTTGGTATTAGAAAAAAATGGACTTTTTTGGCACTTATTGTCAATGCTATTTTACTTTGTTTTTGGTATTTTTACCATTTTGTTTTTTCTGGTATACAGAATGACTTCTAAATTTTGTATCATTATTAGAAAGAAGCTTTCTAGGTAATGGTTAAATTTTTTCAGTGTTTTTAAAAAATGTTTTAATATATAACCATCTGGCATCTCCTTAAGGTAAATTATGAAGTAAGGAATCCAAGTTATCTTTCCCCTCGATGGCCATCCCCTCGATGGCCATCCCCTTGTGCCCATATGTTCTGTTGGGTATTTTTTCTCCAGATGATTTAAAACATCATATACATTGATTTATTTGGTCTCTTTTTGGTGTCCAGGGTGGCCTTGAACTTTTAGGCTCAAGCAACCTTCCTGCCTCAGCTTCTGAGAAGCTGGGAACCCAGGGGTGTGTCACCGCACTGGGTCTGAAGTGCCACCTGTATGAACTACTGAACATTTTTACATGGACTTCTCCAATTTACACTCCATTTTGTTGATCTATCTTTATTTGTAAATGATTAATACTGTGCTATGTGGAAGAGTGTAGCTTCATAATTGAGTTAATGTACTGTAGGGTCACTGTTCCCTGACTCTCATTATTTCAGAAATTTTGATATTTTGATGTTTTATTTTAAAATTTTATTTCTCTGTTCATTTCGTTTATCAAATTAAAATACATGTGTATCATTTGTAGAATTACATGAAATTTGAGCACTAACAGGGAAATTCTTAGTTGATATTTCGACCTTTTACCAAAAGACACAATATACTTCACCCCTAAGTGTGTGTGTGTGTGTGTGTGTGTGTGTGTGTGTGTGTGTGTATTTTCAGTACTGTAATTTCAAGTCAGAGCCTACACACTGAGTTACATTCCATCCTTTTATATCATTTATTATGAGACAGTCTCCCTGAATTGTTAAATTGCCCAGGTGGACCTCGAACCTGAAATCCTCCTGCCTCAGCTTCCCAGAATGCTGGTTTTACAGGTGTATGATATCATGCTTAGCTCTGTTTTTTGTTTTTTGGAGGTAGGTTCTTGTTTTGTTCTTCAGGCTGGCCTGAACTCACTATGTAGCACAGGCTAACCTTGAACTTACAACAATTTTCCTGCCTCTGCTTTCTGAGTGCTGGGATTACAGGCATGAGCCATCATGCCCAGCATTGTGATATGTAATATGGGGATTGAACTCGGGATCTTGTGCTTTTGAGGCTGGTACTGGAACCACTAAGCTAAATCCCTGGCCTTTTGTTTTTCTAAACTGTGAGATATTTGCCTCTCTTTTTCAGAAGAAATTTATCATTAGGAAATATGAAAAAAGTCATTTCTTTTCTTTCTTTCTTTCTTTTTTTTTGTCTTTAGATTTGATCTCCTGGATTTTGTGATTGAAATTGTAGTGGAAAACAACACAACTTTGCTGTCATCAAATCTTTTGTGTAGTTTGTCCTGAAAGTTTGAGTGAGTAGATGAATCATTGCAATGTAAAATCCACTTTTTATCTTAAGAGACTTGGCTGGGTAGGAAAGCTTCAAAGACCAGTGACAACAGTCCTTGATAATTCCCAGCGACACTTGCAGTTCTCCTGTTGGGCTTGGCACACTCCGCTGTGCTGTGCTCTCCAGCAGCAATGGTGAGGTCACCCAGTTCAGGTGTCACAAAGGCGAGCAGTACATTAACCTCCCACAAGCAGCCTCCTCATGCCAACATTAGAAAACGGCAGCCTAGGCAAAGACGTATTTACCTGTTAAAACCAAATCTTATATTCTGCAGTTGAAACCCAGACCTTTTTGAAATCATATCCCCCCAGAAATAAAAACATCCTTATCAAAGTTGTGCATGTGCTACCATCACAGTGTCTTTGTTTAGAGAAATACTCAGACCGTGGCCACATACCCCTTTCAGTTTGGAAGGAGCCACTGTGCAAACGTACGAAATAGCTCTGAGTTCTCTGCATGCTCTGACTTGCTCTGAAATTAAGAACTTCCTCTTAGAGCTATCCAGATTTTCTTGACTCTTCCTGTTGTGAAGTCTGCAGAGTGCCTGCTTCTCAGAGATATAATTTAAAATTGTCATAAATTATACCTAAGAGATTTAGTTGAAATTCTTCCTAGGCCAACAGTTCTGTTTTTCTATGAATTTATATATATATGTATGTATGCTAATTGTATTTGAAGATATAAGGAAAATTAAAGGTTACTCATAAATTAACCTTATTTTGTGCATACATTTAACTCTTTAAAAAATCTTAAATGCATTCGTTGCAGTTTTAGTTCTTGCTGTGCATCCGCACAGGGTCAGATCAAGTCCTGTGTCCACATTAGAAGTCCAGGTAGTGTCATAGCTCAGTAGAGATGGGAACACATTGGCTCCTCTTAACATGTTTGATGTTTTGCAACTTTAAGGGGCTTATTTGATGAGCTTCCTACTAACTTGGCTAGTCTAAAATGTTTTTTTGGGAAACAATTTATTTGGCTATTGTGTTTTTTATTTATATATTCCTGGAAGAATCAGAAATTATTTTGGTGTCTTGGTCTCAAGTCCCTAAATACAAGAAATAATAATGATGGTTAAAGAATAGAGCAGGTCAAAGGGTGAGTCATGACACTAGCTAGTGTGTTCTAGAAAGGTAATGATACCTGAACAGACAGAGACTCATCAGAGGAAGTTAGTACCATGAGATCTGGGGCCCAGCGTTCCAGGAGGGAACAGCTATGGCGAAGATCCGAAGGTAAAGCCAAGCCTAGTGTATTTAAAGGACAGGTGTTGGGAGCCTGGAGAACCTAAGTGAAAACCGTCACAGGGAAGTTTGAGAGAAGCTGTGACCTGCAGCTTCTGACGTAGCCCCTCGGGCTTTTTACTTCCTGCTATGCATGCTCTTGTCTTGACTCTTCAACTTGGGTTTTAGCCAGACTTACTTTTTTCTAACAGAGTGCATACAAGAAAAGTGAAGAAACTTCACATCTGAGATTAGGTTGTGAAAAACTGACTTTTGATTGAGTTTGCTGTCTCTTTCTCTCTGGCCCTCATAAGTGGAATAAATAGGTCACAGATGTGTAAATATCTTATCTTTGGTATGAGAAAATGAAGATGATGTAAATGAGTTATAGTATATAAAGTAGATATTGTGAAATAGAAAATATTTAAAAGGAAATTGGGTGTAGGGTAAATAAAGAGTGGAAAAATAATGTGATGGTAATAAAAAAAGGAAAAGCCTATGTATATAGGGGACAAGGGGTTGTGGAGTGGGTAGGGGAATGAGAAAAAATGAGAATCAAGTCATGTCATATCATATACTGGTACAAATTCTCAATAGTGAAAGTGACTATGATGTGTATATATATAAATGAACTGCTAGAGATTTGAATTTTTTTAAAAAACACTGTTTCAAAGTCACCAAGTTTTGGAGTGACTTATTATGCATCAACGAGCTAATAACAAGATGAGAAGGCTAGACCATACTGATATTTATAGGCTGGAATAAGGAGTTGGATTGTCATACAGTGAGAGTCCCTGTTAAAAGGTCACTCTGATTATTACATGAGGGATGGACAGCACAGAAACAGAAGTGGACATGGAAAAGCAACGAGGAGGCTCTCACAGTAGTGTGAATGTTTGTGCGTAATGCTGCTACAACCTGCTTGAGAACTGGACGTGGGGGATAAGGACAACAGATTTACAGTTGCCTCCTACATTTCTAGCTTGATCAACTGATTAGATACAGTTGCCTTTTGCCATGATAATGAAGACTGGGAAAGAGTGAGTTTTGGGTGGAGATAGGAATATTTATTTTGCAGATACTATGTTCCCCTTGGAGAGATAAATGAGGAGGGGTCAAAAGTTCAGAGATGTAAGTCAGAAGATAGGTGGGACAGTTCTTTGGAAGAATCTCTACGTGAAGACCCAGAAGTCTCTTGAGAAAGGACTATCTGAAGAAAAAGCAAGAAACTCTCACTCAGTTGAAAGAAGAGAGAGAGAGAGAGAGACAGACAGATAGAGATAGAGATGAGATACTGACCATATAGTAACATCTGACCATATAGTAACATATAGCTGACCATATAGTAACATCTTTTGGAATGTTATGTTTTTGGAGAGGAACACTGGTCCCTTGAATCTGCAGTCTACCATTGTCACTTGATGCTAACTTACCATAGGCAGAACTTGTCCATCAATTTACAGGGCAGAATTAGATCTTTAAAATGCAATATGATTATTACATTATCATTTGTTCTTTGTGAAGACTCATAATGACTTCAATTTTTAGTAGATAAATATATATGACATACTTATAGAGTCTTTTTCTTGCTGTATCAAAAAACACAAGGCTGTATACTTTATACAGGAAACAGGTTCTTCTGGATTACTTTTCTGGGAGTTCAAGGTTGAGGTCACGTCCTAGGTCACATCCTTCATGCTGGCAGAATCCCAAGGTGGCACAGGGCATCACATGCCAAGAGATAAGGGGTGTTCATGTGTAAGTGTGCATGTCTTCTGATCCCTCTCTCCCTTACTATAATGCCACAAGGACTGACTCTTGAGAGCTCTTTCCTGATGAAGTGTCAGGAAATTACCTAATGCTAATTAGTCCCACAGTTGCCACCACTAAACACCAAGTTCAATCAATTTTCCATTCTGTTTCTACTTCACAGTGGGATTAGATATAAACCTAAACCTTTGGAGAGGACAAAGCATATTTAAACCAAAACACAATATTGTTATTTCTGATTTTTTTTTGCAGTTAACTGAATATTAGATGCCACCTTTTTGGGGTGTTATCTGCTATCATGCTTTTAATTTGAATAGAAATTACCCCAGTAACCAAGAATATATGTAAAGTGAAAAAAGGGTTGTATACACTGTTCCGAAAATACCAACATTTACTAAAATTAAAATACATTATTTACTTTTTTGAGGTAAATGTTGATTTCAAATAGTATAAAATAGCATCATATGACATAAAGAATAAAATTTTTATATATTTCAACTTGTATTCTTTCATCTAAAAGAATATCCACCAGAGACTAGAACTACAATATAAATTAATGTTTGAGTTGATATTTGTGGAGGAGAAGCAAGAAGTTTGGGTCACTGATATCATTTCTTTCATAGGCAGCATTAACCTTTATAAGACATTTTGTCATATTATGGTATTTTCTAACACTATGTTATTATAGCAGAGTAATAACAAAAATCTCTTACCTTGTATAGTTCCTAAAATATATAATGATATATGTTTTTCTTATATTTACATCTTTCTATATTGAAAGAGTAAGTTAGGCACATTAGAGTTTTAAAGAGCTTATTTGATCAGATAGTGATTTTTAAAGTAGACAGTTTGAAACTGTGTGAAGTTCAAGGCTCTATCAAAGAGCTCTTATGGGAACATTTTTTTTTTTTTACAATGAATGTGGAAACAAATCAAATAAAATATTTGATTGGTTAAGTGGAGCAGGGCCCTTATTTGAGTCATTCCAATGAAAAGCCCGTAGGCAGAGGTTATTTGGCAGCTTCTGACTGGTTGTTTCATTTAATTGTCGACTGAGTTGGCTGTTGGTTTGCTTATATCAGAACCTAGGGCACAGGAACTACCTTGGACTGATAGCACCCCAGTTAATTTCTACTTCTAAAGATGAGAGTGCTAAGACTTAAGGGGATTAACTGAATTGCCAGATTTCACAAATCCGTATCTCAGAGCCTGTGACCTTTCCAAGTACTACAAAACCTTGCAATTATTTATGGTCTTTTGCAGCCAAATAAGTTAGCAATTTATAATTCAAAAGGAAAGGGGGGGGACAGAAAGTATGAGTCCTTCTGAAATGAATCCAATTATATGCTGTAAAAGCCTTGGGCAGTGGAATACCTGGGACCCACCCTGGATATGGGAAGAGAGAAAAAAGACCAAAGGGATGTAAAGAATTCAAGAGATTTACCCCAGGCTGGGGAAGTGATTCTGATGAAATGGCACCTGAAAACCACATTTGTTCTGGAAGCCTGAGACCAGGAAAGCTGTAGACATTTTCTTGGAAAAAGTTCAGACAAGAAGTCAAGAAGATGATGGGGGCTGGGGGTTGAAGGGACTGATTTGGGAGGCCAGGTTAAAGGAATCAAATGGGTTCACTTTGGCTTAACGACAGCATAGATAGGCCTCTATAACCATCTGCAATTACTTAGGTGTCTAAATACCAAGGAAAGTGAAGCACTATTTGGTGTGGAACAAAGGACTATAATTACATGAAAATTAAGGAATGAAAAGAAACCTGAATATGAAGCAGTTCACATTAGGAAAATGTTCAAGTCAGTTTTACTATTAACATCATGGCTTTAAAAGGACACTTTACAAGGGACAAAATCTATACAGCACCATTTATTGCCTATAAAGTATTTTCATGTTAACGTTGCAAATTGTACTGAGCTTGAATTCAGATATAAGCACAGTTCTTCAAAACTGCTTGAGTAGTTTCCACCATCATTCATCTGGGAACCAGGGACTCCCTTTTGCTACTTATTCCTGACCTGAGAGGGAACCAAAGTAATGGGAAAAGCATTGGATGTTCTCTCCCAGAGAGAAGGTCAGTATCGCAGAGGACCTCTGACAAGGTCAGTGTGGGGCCCTGAAGAAGGAACTATGAAGGTCAACCTCATCTTCTGTCCTTGATATGATCTGTCCTTGATTTATTTGGATGCAGTCCTTGACTCTTCTGTTTTAAAGAACAGTCATTAGCAATTTGTGCCTTACATTCTGCTTTTGTAAGCCAATCAGAAAATTCTCCTATTCTGTAAATATTTTATTAATTATAAAGCTTATGAGACTGTGTATGACATTCTCAATATATACTTATTTTCACCCATTCTTTTGGAGTCTGGACCTTGATTTACTTTTAGAAAGACTTTTAGAGTTCAACTATCCTCTTAAACTTTTTGTAGTGAAGTATTATTTTCTTTTTCTTTAATTTTCAAATTTTGAGGCTTGATACTTTTTAGAATACAATAAAATTATGAAAAAAGTTAATGCTAAGACACTTAAAATATAAACCCTACTTTTTAGAATAAACAGGGGAACTATACTTTGTAAATTATCATAAAATTTCTAACACTTGTTATATAAGGTTTGACTTTTGATTCTGCCACTTCCTGGTCAAGTTACCTTGAACAATGTATTGACTGACCTGCACTCGCTTTCCTGAACTGGAATAGTGATGCCCATTCTTTATTTCTGAGTGTGGAGAAAACCATGTGGCAGGAAAGAAGGGAACTTGGCTTATGATAGAGAATTAAAAGAAAAAGTGCCAAGGCCTACGTGTCTGTAACAGGCTTTACTGGGGAGTAACCAGCCTGAGCTACTCTTACAGCGGCAGGTGGCAAGTGGCCTAGGAACAAAGAATATAGCGGGGTTGGGGTTGGGGTGGGGGATTGGGTAACCGGAAGCAGAAAGGCACCGTACTCTAGTTGGTGGGTCTTTCCATGACAGGGTAATGACGTCAGGGGTCAAAGGGGAGGAGGATTATCTTTGGCTAAAGTGGTCATTTTGGCTTTGTTCCCTGAGAGCCCAAGAGGTTGTGGGCCAGAGAGCGTGGCATCCCACTACCAAGTGCTACGAGGAGTATGGCATTTTGATGGAGAAATGCCACACTGGGTCTGTTGTGAACTGGTAATTTATAACTAGTTAGCCACTGATTACACGTGATAACGTGGATGAAATGGAGCCTGTGACTGTGATCCTTTTAAGAAGTTCTCATTTGTTCCTGACAAATAAGTAGGAAAAGAAGTATACTTTACAGGGTGAGGACAGACCAGGGAGAGAGAGCACTTGGCCAGGAGCTGAGTAGTGACCATATTTGCATTTCCCACTCCTCAGACTGATTTTAGGAGACACTCCTCCTTTCCCATAATCTTCCACATTCCTCTTTGACTCTGATGTCATTACTCTGGCATGGAAAGACCTACCAAACAGAGAAGAGTATAGTGCCTTTCTGCTTCCGGTTACCCTATTCTCGGCCCCCTCCCCGGCTATCTAAGATACCTGCCCTCTGTTCTTTTGCTTCTCTCACCTCCTGCCACTGTGAGGTTAACCCGTTTGGTTACTCCCGATAAAGCCTGTTACAGACACCTAGACCTTGGCACCTTTTCTTTTAATTTTCTATCAATGGTGAGTTGATTTTGCTTGACTATTGCACAGAGTGTCTGTGTTTTAAAGATGTGGCAAATCCTAGAAAGTCTTGTTTCCTGGATCCTGAAATGGTACCCCTGTAGTGGACTGTGTGCCTTTCTTTCTTCTTTTGCATTTGTTTATATCTGTGTATTCATTCAATTTTGTTTATATCACAGATTTATCAGTCACTTAATGTAAAAGACGATATTAACAAAAAGATTAATATACCTTATGATCTTGTGATACGACAAATAGTATATACAGACAAAAAATAAATCCCTCAGACACCATTCTAGATTACTTGGAATCATAAAACTGTCTAGAATATATCATGTATGTAGTTTAATCTTACATCTTTCTTTTTAAGGATTTTATTTTCATGTATTAAATTTATTAGTCATTTTAGATATACATTATGGTTGCATTCAACATTATAAATTATTACTTGTACAAGGTATATCTTGATAGTCATTTTTTCTCATTCCTCATGCCCTCCCTATCATCCTCACCCCTTATATACATAAGTTTTGTTTCCAATTTTTAATTTTTATCATCAAATATATGATAGGCATTGTGAAATAGAAGAAATGTTCAAAGGGAAAAAGGAAGAGGGGTAGGGGAAAGTAAAGAAGGTAAAGAAAAACCTTACTTCTTTTCTTTAGCACACAATTATTAGGGTCTCATAATTCCATTAGTTCAAAACTTTGCAAAGTATTTGAGAAAATACTTCCAATATGGCTAAAAAAATACAGACATTTGAAAGAAATCACTTAGCACAGAGATATTAGGAGAATTTCTAAAATTCAAGCTCACATTAAAAGAGGGAGCATAGCTTTGAAATTCAGACAGATCTGAGTCCAATCCTTGCCTTGTTATTTACCAGCTCCATGACCTGGGTCATGTTTCTTAATTTCTTGAGCTCTTGTTTCTTCACTTGTAAAATGGAGTACAATTTCCCTGCTTGCAGAATTGCTACAAGGTTTAAAAGAGAACAGACTGAAAGGCATCAAATAGGGTGCCTAATACAGAAAAGATATTGTTAATAATGTGTTTCCCTTCCTTCTCTTGAGTAAGGTTTTAGAATTTCAGGTTTGTATATTCATTTGTCACTGTCAATGCGATACTTTCACTGAAATGAAAACTAGGAAGTTTGTACCTCTTTGAACAATTGAATAGAATGGAATCAGGCTTGTGCTTTTGGGGATAACCAAGCCTATGTTTCTGTTTCAGTCAGAGAGTACTTTGTAGACTCCCAAATGCAATAATTTGATTTGTATCTTAATCGGACCTATTTTTTTTTTTTTTTTTTTTTTAGGTTTTTTGAGACAGGGTCTCACTTTGTGGTTCAGGCTGGCCCTGAGCTCAGCCTCAAACTCACATCACAGCAATCCTCTGCCTCCCGAGTGCTGGGATTACAGGCGTGAGCCACCACTCCTGGCACTGTGGTATGTGGTACTGATTGCTGCTGGGGTGAGTCTCCACGCCCAGTATTGTTATGTGGTTACCGGGGATCAAACCTGGGCCCTTGTGCTTGCAAGACAGGTGCTGGAACCACTGAACTATATCCCCAGCCCAATAGGACCTATTTTTAAAAATAATCTTTTTTTTTTTTTTTGAGACAGGGTCTCACTTTATGGTTCAGGCTGGCCCTGAGCTCAGCCTCAAACTCATATCACAGCAATCCTCCTGCCTCTGCCTCCCAAGTGCTGGGATTAGAGGCGTGAGCCACCACGCCTGGCACTGTGGCATGTGGTACTGATTGCTGCTGGGGTGAGTCTCCATGCCCAGTATTGTTATGTGGTTACTGGGGAATCGAACCCAGGCCCTTGCGCTTGCAAGATAGGCGCCGGAACCACTGAGCTAACTCCCCGGCCCCAAAAATAATCTTTTCATTGTTTTTATTAACATCAACTTTAGGCTCCACAAAAATCCAAGTAAGTCTATTAAAATCTGAGTGGTTTTGAAGCTAATTTGATCATTGTAGTAAAAGACTTACTATCCTGAGTTCTATCGCAAAGGGGTCCTCAACCTCCTACACAATGTGTTAGGAAAGGCCACACAGCAGAAAGGGAATGACAGACAATTGAGGACATTTTTATTTGCTTTTACTGCCAGGCCCAACACTTGTATTATCACCTGATCCTTTCCTCTTGTCTGATTAGCTAGCAGTGACAGTAGATTTCCACAGAAGTGTGAACCCTGCTGTGAATCCTGCACATGAGGGACCAAGGTTTTATGCTCCTTGTGAGAATCTAAGGCCTAGTGATCTCAGGTGCAGCTAAGGTAGTGATGCTAGCTCTGGGGAATGTAATTATTTTATATTATAAACATATACCAATAGGAAAAAGAACTAAAAATACTACCTACTCTATCCCTACCTTCTGAGTCTATGGAAAAATTATCTTCCAAAAAATGGGTTCTTGGTGCCAAAAAGGTTGAAATCACTGTGACAGCAATTTGTGCCCACTTTTGGCAGGCCTTCTCTCAACACAGAAAATACTTCTCATTGCAACAGTTGTTTTCAGGATAATATAATGTGAGTATTTGCTTTCATATCAATTTGACATTTTAAAATGTTTCTCCATTCGTCACTGTATGTTGAAAGTTTTCCAATCATATATTTACCTTCTTTCATTTTTGTCTTTATATTAAAAAAGATAATTTTAATCTATTTACTTATTCTCAGTGAAGTGAGGATATAATAAACAACTGTTGTGATATGTTTTCCTTTTTTCTGAGGAAGAATTAATTAGGTTGCTTTCCACACAAGCTCTCCTACTGACAGAGTAACAGATAGTTGCCTTAGCAGATTGATGTTGTATGGTACAA
This sequence comes from Petromus typicus, assembly GCA_004026965.1. Taxonomy (NCBI): domain Eukaryota; kingdom Metazoa; phylum Chordata; class Mammalia; order Rodentia; family Petromuridae; genus Petromus; species Petromus typicus. Next base: position 43,961 of record PVIR01012337.1, read on the forward strand.
CTAACACTTTCATTAAAATAAGTAATTAAAAAAAATCACAAAACAAGAAAAGTTTATGAGGGCGGAATATAATATTTGGAAACTTATAATTAACATTTTAGCAGAAAGATATATTACTTTTTTTTGTGGTTAGTCTTCTCATGTTACTCAGTTTTCCTATTTTGGGAATGTGCACAATTTGATATTGCAGTTTTTTCATGAATGTGTGTCTTGAGATACAGTTGAACATAGGATTCAAGTAGGAAGACTACTTTGTAGTAGTCTTATTGAGAAAGGCCAAAAAATGCAAACAATCCATGCATCCATTGATAGATGAAAGGCTGAACACAATGCAACGTATACATATAACAGAATACAATGTAGCCCTGAAAAGGGAAATTCTGACACATGCTGCAACATAGATGAAGCTTCAAGATGGTATGCTAGTTAAAAGAAGCTAGTCATCAATAAATGCTTAAATACTTTTATGAGGTACCTGGAATAGTCAGATTCATAGAGATATAAACTAGAATGGTTGCCAAGAGCTGGAGGAAGTAGATGGGAAGTTGTTTTATAGGTACCGAGTTTCAGTTCTGCAAGATGAAAAGCGTTCTGGAGATTGCTTGCAAAACAATGAAATATAATTAAAATAACTGTTACACATTTTAAAATGGTTAAGATGGTAAATATTATAATGGATATTTTACCACAATTTTTTAGGAGCATAAGAATTTTTTTTAAAAAGGACTAAATCAAATAATTCTGCTGTAGTCTAAAAATGCTTTTCCCTTCTACAGCTTGGTGTACAACTTTTAAACTGTAGTAACTGTGGTATTAGGACATCAGGAATGTAATTTGTACAATTAGAATGCTATCTCTCCACATGACCCTCATTGACCTTGACCAGGATTATATAAACAGCATTGCAGAAAGGTGAAAAAGGGCTCCTGAACTTACCAGTTTTTCAAAACACATAATGCATATATCAGTTTTCTCTG
>PVIR01012338.1:0-14694 GCA_004026965.1 Petromus typicus
GCAATCCTCCTGCCTCTGCCTCCCGAGTGCTGGGATGACAGGCGTGAGCCACCACGCCCGGCACTGTGGTGTGTGGTACTGGTTGCTGCTGGGTGTGGGTCTCCACACCCAGTATTGTTATGTGGTTACCGGGGAATCGAACCCGGGTCCTTGCGCTTGCAAGACAGGCGCCGGAACCACTGAGCTAACTCCCCGGCCCCAATTACTGGTGTTTTTAATAAGAGAAAGAGAAAGGAGACTGAACACAGAGACACAGGCATATATAAGGAAGAAGGCAATGTGTCAATGGAGGTAAAGACTGGAGTGAAGCAGTTACTAACCAAAGAGTCCCAGCAACTACTGGAAACCACAAGAAACTGAAAGAGGTAAGAAAGCATTCTATAAAGGGGGTAAAACCTGCTCACAGTGTGATTCCAGACATCTAGACATCAGCAGTATATGGTAATTAATGTTTTTTTAAGTCATCCAATTTGTGGTAACTGTTATGACAGTCTAGAAAATTAATACAGATACAAATGGCATTTTGCTTTCAATCTCTAGGATTTATGCTCAGTATTTCCTAGGAAAATGTTTCAAATGAAGAACAAAAGTTTTTAGGCAACAGAACCGCATCAAAAGTATGAAAATGAGTAGCAATGGAGTAAAAGAGTGGGGAAAGAATAAGCAACAAAGGCATCAGAGGAGATGACAGCCAAAGAGAAACCACATGGGCAGCTATGGGCATCAGCAGGGTAACAGTTGGCAGGATTGGCCAGACCCAGCTTCCAGCTGTGTGAAACCAGGTGGGGTGACATTCACAGCTGCTGCAGAAGACAAGTGTATGAAGTCAGCTTGTTCATGACACATGCAAAAGTTGCACAAGGTCAAGCTAGAGACAAGGGCAGGAAATGCCCATGTCATGTCATATTCTTGCTACATGATCATTTCTTCCATCATACATCATGGGGGCTCTGCTTTACTCTCTCACTGGCAAAGGGCTTGTGTGGCATGCAGTTGGAATTTCTACTCAGGTCATTCCTGGGAAGTTGTGCTTCATATAAATTTATGGTGTCAAAACTGTAATCAACCTTTAACCTTTAACCTCTTTGTATAGCACTTCTGGGCAGCTAGGTCATTGTTTCCAACTCCTGTATATCATAAGGTGGGAGTCCAAACCCCAGGAATATGCTAAGGCAATTGGAGGAGCAGTGTAGAAGTGTCACTGGCCACTCACAGGGAAGCACAGAGGACTAGTATCTGTTATTGCAAACCATTATGGCTTCCCTCCTCCGACCTTAGATAAGCGGTGAAAACTGTGGACCATATACACTCTAAAGCGAACTTTTAATGAGTGCATTTTTTTGCTATTTAAAAAAAAATATCAGGAAAGCGGCAAAATAAAAAATACCATATTGGACTTGTTTTTAAGGTCCCTCTGTATGCAGAACTTTGAACTAACCCTGTGTGATTTTTAAGTCAGCGATCATAGTTGTCAGCTGTGCATAACTTGGTATGGAAGAAAGAATCGTGTGAACCTTCAGATGCAGAGTTGCTTAAGGAGCAGAAAAAGGCCAATGGGCAGACAGGTGGAGACAGATCAGTAATCCAGACCCCGATAATTTCTGGTCTCATTCTCTGTCAGTCACTGGGAAATAAAGCAATGAGAAGTGGAAAGATTCTTACTTGGGTTGACCACAGTCAAAATATGACCCAGCTATGCATCCAATGCCCGGCAACTTCTTTCCCATTTTTTCCCCACCCATTTCCCTGTCTTGATCATTATGTCTTTTTTAACATTGTTTTTTTAAATTTGAGGTAAACTTTTCTGATGTTACCCAGGCTGGTCTGGAACTCATCAGTTCAAGTGATCCTCCTACCTCAGCCTCTCCAATAGCCAGGACTACAGGGAAGTGGCAAGATACCTAGACCCTATGACTTTTTTTTTTCTATAGAGCATCATCACTCTGAAACCATCTGACTCATTTATTTGGTTACTTGTTAATTGTTTTATTCCACCACTGGGATGTAAGCTCTGTAAGAACTTGGTTGAAACCAAGCCAAACCCTAGAGTGACGTCTAGCAGCTCACAGTTATTCGATGAATGTTTGTTGACTGAATGAATGATTGCCAAGCACAAGTGGAAGAAACCAATTATTAAAGGGATGAAGAGCATGGGCTCTGAGTCCAGAACATCTGGGTTTACACACAAAAATCCCTCATTTACTCAACTTCAGTGTACTCAGTTTTCCAGTTTCCTCGAATATGAAGCGGGAATTCTAATACTGCCATTGTTAGCAGGATCGGTACGTTAATGTATGAAAAAAATACCTAAAGTAAGAGCTGGACCGGGGATTTAACTCTGTGGTTCTGGCATCTTCCTTGCAAGCACAAGGTCCCGGGTTTGATCTCAGTAACCACATACAACAATGCTGGGTGTGGTGACTAGTGCTCACCAGTAATCAGTACCACATACCACAATGCTGGTGTGGTGGCTCACACCTGTAATCCCAGCACTTGCGAAGCAGAGGCAAGAGGATTGCTGAGTTCAAGGCTGAATTCAGGACCAGCCTAAACTACAAAGCAAGACCCTGTCTCAAAAAAAAAAAAAAAAAAAAGAGCAAAAATTTTCTTAAAGAACTAGATACTGAATATTGTAAAATTTGCAAGGCATATAATCTCTTACAATCACCCATTTCTGCCTTTGTTGCACACACACACAAAATCCATAGAGTTTACATAAGTACATGAATATGACTCTCCTCCAATTACAATGTTAAAAATTATAGTACAACATATGATATAACATTAAAAAATTTTAACACAAAACAATCTATTACCCAGGGAAACAGCAGGCTCTTGTGCAAAAGATCCACTATGTGATCCTATTGTCTCTGATCCACACTTTGGTCACCTGCTCAATGGATGGAGATAATAACTACTCTGTCCTGTCTGGGGGGTCATTTGGTAATCACACAAGGCAAAAGATGACATGAAAAGTACAAATGTACTATGTACACTTTAATGCAAAAGATCCCTCTAATAGAATTCCATGGTGCTGTCTGGATCCAAGGTTACTATGTAAGGTAACATGATATTTTATCCATTTTACAATTAAGGAAGCCAGAGACATTAAACATCTCATTTGGTGCCATACTGCCGATAAACTGAAGGCCTGAATTTGAATTTAGGCAATTTTTATTCTACTACAAGTGTTAACAAGAGCATAGCCCATTTCCCCACATACTGAACATAAACCTAACACAACAGCATGTTTTAAAAGTTTTTTCTTTATGGTTCTTATATGTAAGTATCTCATTTCCCTGGGCTCACCCCACACCAAAGTATGTTCTAATTAATAGAGCAATTGCTTCCTGTCTTTGTAGTTATCAAATAGTTTTAAACTCAGCCTGCACATTGTCTTATCAAGTCAAAGAGAAAGAAAGAGAAAAAACAGTTTTGTGGCACAATTGTTCTTTGATTAGCTTGCATGCAAAAAAGGGAAGTTTCATGACATAATTTTATCCCTGATCCTAACCCTTACCCCAACACAGCATTTTCCAGTAGGACAAATATATGTTTTAGTCATTTGTACGTGGGTTGAATTACATATGATATATTATTGTAAGAAACTCAATTTGCTCCAAGTCTACACTACAAAGGAGAGGGAGCTTTTGGTAGCTGATGGAGACTTGGTTACCTTGTGATTAGAAGGTGGGACATCTGCAATCATGGAAACTCAGCACCTTGGTTCCCACCTACCATGTGACTAGAGCTTACAGCCCTGCTGTCAGCTGAATGCCTGTGTGAGAACTGTCCTAGTTCCGGCTTATTTTTCTCCCACTAGAATAGCTAAAACTAAAAAAACCAACACTACCAAAAATTGGCAAGAATGTGGGGCAACTGTCACCTAATGTTACATGCCAAGCATTTTACTTAGTTACTGTTCTCATGGCTGAGACAAAATACATGACATTCAGAGTTAAAGGAGGAAAGGATTATTGTGGTTCACAGATTGTAGAGGTTTCAGTTCAGAGTTGGCTGGCTCCAGCGCAGGTGGTATGGCAGAGGAGAAACAGCTCATAGTGGGCAGAAGGCAGCAAGACAGCAAGACTGCAAGTAGAAATACTAAGTAAGCAGTATAAGAAAGTGACTGCTGCTTCATAAGGAGTATTATTTTAATTAAAAAATACTGTGGAGAAAAAGTTCAAACCCTCAAGGAGGCATAAATGGGACTTTGTGAGAATTGCCCTGTGATTACCATGGTACTTAAGAATGAATCAACCTCACTTTGAGTTGACAGAAATCAAAGTAACCTAAAATATTTTAATTTAAAAAATACTTAATTCTTACAAAGCAGTGGTGATATGATCAATCTCTTACACTGGTATGTAATATTTCTGAAAAGCCTAGGGACTTGCTTTGACTGGTGAAATATATATGAAGTGACATGTCACTTCTGGCCAGAAGCTTTGAACATCAATCCACAGTTCACCATTTTTCCAGCTCTTTACCTGTACCATCAGGAAAGCATAAGTGGGGCCGGGGCCTCTGCCAGCCCAGACCCTGACTCTCCAGCCAATGAATACTGAGAAATAAGCCTTATGAAATCCCTGACGTTCAACATTTGTTGTTAGTACAATGTAACTGACATTGTCCTGACTAGTGTTGTCCTGTGTATTTCTGTATGATAATACAGTAAAATAATAAGATGGATGTCATTTTGATATTGGGACTGTGTGTGACCCTGAGATAAATGAAAGCACTTGCTTTTGGATTTTCCAATTTGAAAACATCTTCAAAATGTCTTTCTATACCCAAAGAAAGGAAAATATTTGACTTCTAGGAATAAACTTGATGAAAGTAAATTTTTGTAAAAACCTTACCAACATTTCAGAGAGAAAAGGAAAAGTCATCTCTGAGATCTGAATTAAAACAATTCTCTGTGGTTGTGTGTCCCACTGTCACTACGCAGACAACACCAGGTATAGTGTGAGGTGCCATGCGAATGAGTTGGCATATCCATAGACTGCTCTGATGAGGACCAGTCTTACATAAGATATGTTATGACAATCATGCTTCTGCCGGTGAAGGAAGCATTTTGTGTTTGAGTCCCAAAGAGAAAGTTACTTTCCTACGCAAAGAAAAGAGCCTACAATGTTTTACCCCGGCTACAGTGGCAGGAACACACACAGAAAGTAGAAAGTCAGGTATGTGGGGTCCCCTGAGGCTAAACAACACAGGCTCTATAAAGGAAGTGCAAGGCAGCACTAAACAATGGGCACCTCCGGGCCACAGTGATTAAAGGAAAACAAATAGACAAAGACTACCCCCTATGGGGCTGGTTTGGGGCAGTTGAAAACAGGAAGTGGGGCTGTATATAAGGGCTGAGAGCGCTGGCAATAAAGGCTTCTCCACCATTTCGTCTCCTCGTGATGACCCCCCCCACACCCCTCCGTAGTTCAATGCCAGATGAGTAGCCCTCGGGAACAGGACCCAAGACAAGGTAGAACCCAGTGGTGGGGAAATAGGCTCCACAAGGTAGCTGAGAGATAATACCACTGGATAGACAGGAAATGCTCTGCCCTAGAAATCCAAAGAAGGGACTGGCTAGTACATATAAGACTGAGATTTGGGACCACAATAAAAACAGAACCCAGAGAGCTTGTACAATACAAAGAAAAAAAGAAACATTTATGAAAGGACTAAGCACTTTCATCTTTTAAAATTGACAACAAAGTTCTGTCCCATGTAGTAGTCTCTGTTGGTGCACATAAAATGTCATGTATATATGTATACAAATATATACATATACATGTATTTGTACTGTAAGTGTAACATTCTCGAAATACATTTTGATATCTTGAAAAAGTTCAAGTACCTGAATTTTGGGTACTTATTTTAGTAAGAGTTTGGACATAATAGATTTAACATAGAACACATAATTTATAGGATTAATTTATAATATACAAATGCAGAAAAGTGCAAGAGATCTGTCTACAAGTTAGAGAACAGAAGAATCCGGTTAAGGATGGCCTAGATCCCACAATAATGTCCCTCACAAGTCCAGCTGAAGGCCTAGAGTGTATGAAAATATCCTCCATGAGTCCAGCCAGAAGCCTAGAGCTCAAAACAGTGTCTCATGCAAGTCCATACCAAGGATCTGCACCAGGAAGGCCCACAAGGCAGAGTCCCTATCACACAACGACTGGGTCTACACACATGATCTGCCTTGGTCAGTGGGACATTAACAAAGCATTATACAAGCAGAGGCTGAATATAAGTTTGAACATTATATCTACCATCTTAAGACCTAGTTGTTGCCTTTTAAATCTCATATTAAATTATTAAATGAGGAGAGGCCACATGGAAAGAGACTTTGGAGATGAGAAACCATTTTGGACCTTTCTACCACAATCAAACTCCCAGCTGAATGCTGTTGAGTCTTCTAAGTACTACACGCAAAAGCAGCCAAAGACCCTCGAGCTGAAACCAACTGATGAGTAATTAAAATGTAATAAACTGTTTTAAAGCAATACATTTTGGTGTAGTTTGTAACATAGCAATAAAAAACTGGAATATAAGTAATGTAATTTACAATTGACAAATATGTAAATTGTTATTCAGAAAAGTTAAGTATTTTGTCAATGTCAAAGAGGATTATAATTCTAAACATAAAATCTCATATTATTTTCACGACACCCTTCTCTAAATTCCAAGCTGTGTTTACAGACTGCTGATTTGGCATGCTTTCTTAGCTGTGCAATAAACTTCTCTAACGTGACACACAACAAAGCTCTCAAACACTCCCAAGTTTGCTGTTCCTCTTGCTACCTCACCTGAGTAAACAGAACAGACCCTGTCTAATTGCCAAACACCAAAAACCTATAGTTATGATTGATTTCTGTCACTGATATTCTGTAATCAATCTGTCAAGTCGTGTCAGCAGTAACTTCAAATCATACCTCTAAATCTAACCCTTACTGTTCATTACTTAGGCTAAATCATCCCGTTCCAGCTATATGTGCTGCGGTTAAATATCAAAATATCACTTAAGAGACTGGGAACAAGGAAAATAGCAGCAAAGAGGTGGGAAGGTGAAAGGAAGAAAAAGGACCGCCTTCAGATTCAACAACTCTCGCTGTCAACTTCACTTGACCTCTTCAGGAAATGAAGCTGGAGTTATACAGGAAGAAATCTGCTGCCTCCTTTCCCCTCTACCACTGAAGCCTTACTCATTTCTAGAAAGTCCTAGTGAGTGGATATTTGAACATCACACCCCCTGTAATCAACTCAGAAATTAGGCTCCACTTCTGACTGGGGGAAGAGTACATTTGGAGAGATCAAAGGCCTTTAGCAAGAATAATTAATTCCTCTGATCACCAAAGATGCTGCTTTGGCTTATGATGGCTTCTTCCTCAGGAGAGAAGCTCTGGACATGAGGAGGTTAATTAACCAAGCAACGCCATGACTTCCAATAGAGAGTGTTCTTTAAAAAAAAAAAAGCACCACCAAGTTATGTTAGCCCAATTCACTGGACTGCCTACTCAGAGACTAATAGAAAAATATTACAGAAGGCCTACATGCCAATCAGTTTGCAGTTAGTTAAATAAACACTCTATGCAGATGTCATTTGTAAAAGCCAGATTTACACATTAATTGTATGCTTTACCCAGGAAAAAATGTAGCATCTAGTAACTTCCCTTCAAAGACTAGAAAAGGTTGCCTGACATCTTGTAGGCCAGATTCAAGGTTGAATGGCATGCCTCTGCCACTGAGTGTACAACAGCCAAACATTCAAATGACACTTCAGTTACATTTGCTGCCCTTACAGAGGAACATTGAGAGCCATGATCCTTTTAGGCCTGCTGGAATCCCTCTGACTTCAAGGGCACAGCTGCAGCAGCAAATGCAAAGACAAAATGGGCTTCTGCTGTGCCTCCGTCTAGAACTCTCTGTAGCCCCCATTTCTACTCAAACAATTTCCCAGTTATTTGATATGCTTTAGAAGGAAAAAGGGTTATGATGAAGATGATATATTAAGAAGATGATATATTAAGTTCTACTATGTCATAGGAGTGGTGCTGAGTGAACTAATTATCACCTTTCTCATTTAATTCTCAAAACAACCTATTATTCTATTTATTAGAATTGCTATTATTCTATTTTTCCAGATAAAGCACCTTGAACATAATTTTTAAAAAGAGAGTAATCAAAGTTAGTGTTCTAAGTAGTAAGACAAATTGACATGTAGCTCCTCAGATAAGAGACATTCAGATAAAATCCTTGATAAGAGGCCTCTGATTTTTTTTTTAGGTTTTTTGAGACAGGGTCTCGCTTTTGTGGTTCAGGCTGGCCCTGAGCTCAGCCTCAAACTCACATCACAATCCTCCTGCCTCTGCCTCCCGTGTGCTGGGATTACAGGCATGAGCCACCACGCCCGGCACTGTGGTATGTGGTACTGGTTGCTGCTGAGTGTGGGTCTCCACACTCAGTATTGTTATGTGGTTACCTTACCGGAGAATCGAACCCGGGCCCTTGCACTTGCAAGACAGGCGCTGGAACCACTGAGCTAACTCCCCGGCCCTTTTTAAAGTTTTTTTGAGACAGGGTCTCACTTTGTGGTTCAGGCTGGCCCTGAGCTCAGCCTCAAACTCACATCACAGCAATCCTCCTGCCTCTGCCTCCCGAGTGCTGGGATGACAGACGTGAATCACCATGCCCGGCACTGTGCTATGTGGTACTGGTTGCTGCTGGGGTGAGTCTCCATGCCCAGTATTGTTATGTGGTTACTGGGGATCGAACCCGGGTCCTTGTGCTGTCAAGACAGGTGCCAGAACCACTGAGCTATATCCCTGGCCCCTCTGTGATATTTTTACTAAAAGGCCAGAACCTGAACTCGGCATCAGGCAAACTCCAGTTGAGGGATGTTCTGATAAAATTCCTCAGCTATACTTTTTAACTGAATCAGGATGAGAGAGGTGAAAACAGACTGTAGACTCTGCTACAGACCAATGGAGACAACCGAACAAGACAACTAGGCACAGCAGGTGAACCTGGGCAACATGCTGAACCGGAAGAAAGATGTAGGTGAGACAACAGATGACCCGAAGACTGTGAATCACACAGTATTTTATCAGTGGTAACTTCCTGATTTTGATCTTTCACTGTGCCATGAGAAAAAGTTAACATTGGAGGAAACCGGGTGAAATCTATCAGGCAATTTTTGTGACATGTTCTAACTTATTTTTGTGTGTAAAAATTTCTTTTAAAATTAGAAATTGGAAAGAAGCAGAAACAGAGAATTTTGGGAGATGGAGGAGGAGGTACTATATTCAGAATGAAAAGGATTCTTTTCTGACAGCTGAGGATACCATTTGGAGTTTGTCCTTCCAGTGGCTTACCCAGAAGATCAATTTCACTAATGTAAAATTCTTGTGAATGAAGGGCCATTAAAGCTGATAGAAAACACAGAAGTAATTTGAGGACCCTTTGCTTGCAAAATTCATTGGCAGTAAAGAGCAAAATAAAAGATAGATGGTATGAAGTAGGGAGTTCAGTCTTTCTCAAATGGGGAGAGGAGCAAGAGATGGAGGGAGAGAAAGAAGGGAGGGGAAGGGCATGAAAACAATTAACATGTGCCAGGGACCTGTACCAGCTCTCCACAGGAATGTAATCATTATATATTACTAGTAAAACAACAACAATAATATGATGGGATCACAATAGTTGTATGACAAATAGAAAGTCAAGATTTGAACCTAATTCTTCTGGGGTTTGGGATACCTTTTTGGTGCCACCACTCATTTCTAAAAAAGGTCATCTCTGTGATAGATGGAATTTGCGCCCGGAATTCAGGGTGTAAGGACCTCTACTATTACTAATGTGACCTACCCCCCACCAGAAGATTTACTTCTTAAACCAGATAGTAATTCATTTATTCAGCCACTCAGCAAATGTGTATTGAGTGCTTTCCAATGATCAGCACTTCTGAAAGAGTTAAAGGTCAGCAACTATCAAAAGGAAAATCCTCACCTGCTAGTGGACACACCTGGCTGCCTAGTCAACATCTACCACTAATGACCTGCAAGACCTTGGGCACCTTTTGTTATCCCTCTAAGCCTCCGTTTGCTCCTCTGTAAACACAGAGAAGACAGATTTATTCAGAGGCTGTTCTGAGTATTAAATAAGACATTACATCTAAGTTCTTAGCATAATGGTCTGCACATAAGTATTCAATAAATATGACATTTATTATTGTTATTGTTTTCTTTCCAACCTGGAACTGTTTATTATATTAGCTTGTGGGGATATCTCCGTGCATTCAAAAATTCTATAGAATATTTCTAAATGCATTGAAAACTCACATCTGAGGAGGCAGGGTTTTTTTTGAACAGAGTAATTTTCCATTTCCCACTCCATTTCTTTGTTATTTTCAGTGGTAGATAGACAATAAAAAGAAGGGCAAGAAAGGTCAACTGAGAAAATTGGTGCTAAGTGCGGAATTGAAACGGGACACAATATGCAGACTCTGATAGGCTTTATCTAGGTTCAAATGAGGGTGCACTTGGCGGCTGGCTGGAGCGTGGACATGGTTTGAATGTCCCTTTAGCCAACTCTTGATTTTTTTCTGCAAATGGAAAGAGTAATAGATAACTGTGTATAAAACAAGAGAAGCACAACATTCTCTGGCTGCTTAGAGCAGTCTCTGAGCCCTCCCTTTTCCCACACCCTGAGACTATGCCCACTGTTGTCCGCTGAATTTCTCACCACCTGTCTCCCCAGGACAGTTTCATAGGGGCATCTCTCTTCTCCCTCCCGCACCTCCCATACCACTCACCAGAGAGCCCTAAACATAGCATGCGTTCAACAAATGTATGTTAAATGAATAAATTCATCTTAAGAATGAAGTGTAGGGCCTGGGATTTAGCTCAGTGGTTCCAGTGCCTGCCTTGCAAGTGTAAGGGCCCAGGTTCAATCCCGGTAACCACATGCAACAATGCTGAGTGTGAAGACTTATGTCCACCAGCAGTCAGAAATATATACCTCAGAGCTGGGCGTGGTGGCTCACACCTGAAATCCCAGCACTCAGGAAGCAGAGGCAGGAGGATTACTGTGGTGTGAGTTTGAGGCTGAGCTCAAAAAGTGAGGCCCTGTCACAAAAAGGGAGACCCTATCACAAAAAAAAGAGAATGAAGTATAGTAAAACAAAGTCCGATGGAATGAGAGATCCTTTGATTCACTTAAAATTCTCTTTCCACAAACAAATGGGCAAAAATCTGTGGAAAATGTTCAGTATTGCTAGTGATCAGGGAAATGCAAATGAAAACTGAAAAAATGTCATTTTACCCCAGTCAGAATGGCTGCAGTCAAAAGTAACAAGTGCTGTCAGAGATGCTGAGAAATGGATATATATATATATATATACGGTGTTGGTGGGACTATAAATTAGCACATGTGTTATGGATTGGACTTAAATGTCCCCCAAGAGCCTCATGTGGTCACAGTGTGGAACTGACTCATGATGCAGTGCTCGGCTCAAGCACATTGGAATTAAGGATGTGAGTGCTGCCTGCCCTAACGGTCTGAATAAGATAAAAGGGCAGAAAGAAGCTGTTAAACTCTCTCGTTACTTTTGCTTCCTTCTGCGCGCCGTGTTTCACCTCTCTGATGCCTTTTCTCCAGCTCAGCCTTACAGTCTGGAGTCAGTTATAGACTGAAACCTCTATGAACTGTAAACCACATAAACGTGTTTCCTTCTAACTTTGGGTGTCAGGTATTTTGTCTCAGCATTAAGAGAGTAGTAACTAACACAATATCCATTATGAAGACAATATGGAGGTTCTTTAAGGATCTAGAGACAAAAATACCATGTTATCCAGAAATTCCACGATTGGGTATGTATCCAAAGCAAATGAAATCAGCATTTCAGCAAAGAGATACCTGCACTTTGATATTTAGTGTAGCATATTCACAACAAGTAAGATGTGGGAATCAACTGGTTTGTGTCCATCAATGAGCATGAATTAAGAAAATGTGTCATGTACATGATAAGATATTATTTATCCATATCAGAAAATGACAGTGATATTTTGGCAGTATGGATGGATCTGGAGGATATTATGTTAAGTGAAATGAGGTAGATGCAAGCAATATAGAAATAGCAGATGTTCTTACTCAAATATGGAAAGTTAAAAAATTGATTGCAAAGAAGTAGAAAGTAGAATCATAAACACAAGGCTAGGAATGATAGCAAAAAGGGACACTAGGAGGAGGTCAGATAATGGGCATCAAAACACAATTAGAGAAGGAGAATAAGTTCTAGTGTTCTACAGCATAGTAGTGCAATTATATGTATAATGATTTATCATATGTTTTGTAAATAATGAGAAGAATCCAGAGAGTCTCAAAACCAAACAATGATAAATATTCAAGGACATGGAAATGCTAATTACTTTGACTTTATCATTATATACTGTATTGAATTATCACTGGACTCCATATTTTGTACAAATAAGTGTCAGTTAAAAATTTCACAGTTCTATTTGCACACATGCAAATGGTTGGTACATGAGTGATAGGGATTTGCTTTGGTTTCACACACTTCTTATGTAACAATTTCTAATGAGAGATTGGAAAATTTAAGGATTAAGTTTCATATTCTTCAATCACACACATGTTAGAAGATAGAGAGGAAATAAATTTAATCAATGTACCTGTTTAGCTATATGTCTGGGAGCAGAATTAATGGGCCATATAGAACATGTATCTTTAAGTTATTTATACACAGAAATGAATCATTTTTAACTCTCCCATGTAATTCTGTAGGGCGGCTAGAGCTGAGAATCATGCCTTGATATTTACATTGAGTATCCAGCCTTGCAGATCATGGCATTGTTAGTCCCAATGTCAGAGTCTGAGAGGAAAGAGTTGGTTTGACCAGCTTGAACCAAACATCTGCCTCAGTTCCTGGCTCGACTGTGGGCGAGGCAGGATGACACAGCTCAGGTAATTCTCAAGAAAAATGAGGAGAGCTTTTGCAGGTGCGTTAACATGAAAAAATATGGCTTGCAAAACAGTTATTTCTACTGATTACAGAATAAAATAGCTTACAAAGATGAAATCAATGTAATATTTTTTTAAAAATAAGTTAAATGAAGAGGCTTAATGGGACAGAAAGGAGGTGGAAGGAAATAGGTGAAAAATAGGTAAGACTAGTATTCCAAATTATGCCGTGAGTCTCAGCCCACTGTATTAGAAGAATGAGCCACATTTTCCTGCAGCAAATCCAAAGAGAAGGAAATCAGCTGCACAGTTCCCAGGATTCACAAGACAAAATGTACCAACCACAAGTGAAATGGTAGCTTTCCCTGATAGAAAAAAGGTGATGGCTGGGAATGAAGTTCTTGGTAGAGTGTTTCCTAAGCACGCAGTGAGGCCCTTGGCTTAAGCCCCAGCACCATAAAAAGAAAAAGAAAGAGTTCATGTGAAGAAGGTAAGTTCAGAGTCACCTGGGAATAGTTTTTCTTATGTGGTTTAGTCAGCCATAATTTTTTTAAAAATTCTTATTTTTTAATTTAATTTGTGTTGGTACATTATGAATACACAACATCACATTCAACATTGAGAGTTTGTATCAGAATATGACACGACTTGATTCTAATTTTTTTCCTTTTCCCCCCACCCTACAACTCTCCACCCCATATACATAATCTTTGTTTCCTTTTTTCTTTATTATTACCACATTCATTTTCCCCTCATTATTTATTCCTACACCCTCTTCCCTTTTAAATGTTTTCTATTTCAAAACATCAATTATACATACTACAACTCATTTACAACTTCATTTTCTCATACCAGAGAAAACATACAATATTTACACATCTGCAACCTGTTTATTTCACTTACGAGGATGTCCTCAAGGTACATCCATTTGAGTATGAATGACTCAATCTTATCATTTTTAATAGCAGAGTAATACTCCATTCTATAAAAGAATCACATCTTCTTTATCCAGTCTCCAGCTGATGGACATTTGGGGTGTTTCCAAGATTTTGCAACCACAAACTGAGCTGCTATAAATATGGGTGCACTTATGTCTCTGTGAGATGAATCTTTTAATTCCTTTGTGTATATACATAGCAGAGCGATGGCCAGGTCAAATCCTAGCTTTTTGAGGAATCTCCACACTGATCTCCACAGAGGTTGTACTAGTCTACATTCCCACCAGCAGTGGAGAAGGGTTCTCTTTTCTCTGCAGCCTTGCCAACATTTGTTGCTGTAGTCAGTCATAATTTTTAACAATATTCTTGCAGGAAAGAGGGTAATTCATGGTTATAACATCCGTTGCTGTAGCCCAAGGCCAAGTGCTGTGAGGAGGGCAAACATAGAGGGCAGAAGCACCACATGGGCTGCTTGTAGTGGTGGAGGACAGAGAACAAAGTCAGCAAAGACCCTGTGTCTGTTCTTGCACCAGAGTCTCATTTGAAACTCCTTCCACTTGCTTCTCTTTCCCCTTCAACCACAACTTCTCACTCCTGCCACCAACTTTCTGGTGTCAAAGTCGGACCTATGAGTTGACAGAAACCACATTAGGGTTGGTCTTCTTCACAGCCCCCAGGAAGTCGCTTGAGGTTTTCTGTGGGACCGACATCAGTCAGTTCACAAAGGAGAGATGGGCACATGTGAGAGGGGGCATGAAATGAAAGGAAGTTGGAC
>PVIR01012338.1:14794-45056 GCA_004026965.1 Petromus typicus
ACCACATACCACAGTGCCGGGCGTGGTGGCTCACGCCTGTAATCCCAGCACTCGGGAGGCAGAGGCAGGAGGATTGTGATGTGAGTTTGAGGCTGAGCTCAGGGCCAGCCTGAACCACGAAGCGAGACCCTGTCTCAAAAAAAAAAAAAAAAAAAAAAATTCTAGCCAAACTGGTCCGCAAAGCAGATTCTGTTCTGATTTTCATCTTATTACCTAATTTTATTAGGTAGTTTTTCTGTTTCTTTCCATTGAAGAGTCTAAAAATAAAAACAAAATAAGACAAACTAAGAATGTCTTTTGTTGGCAGACAACAAGATGAGAGGGATCCATCCAGGGACCATGTGGGGATCATATAGATAGCTGTCCATACTGGCTTTCATTTGAGGATGCACTCAGGCACACACTGCTAGTCCACTTTCCTCCTTTCCCCTACAGCACTTGACTAGGCTACCAAGTGGACAGAGAAGGAGGCAGTGACATGAAAAGAGACATGGGCCTTGAAGTTGACCAGCTCTGGATCCTAATAATTCTACTCAGGTCGGTAACTCAACCTCTCTCGGCCTCAACTTTGCCAACTCTGAAATAGGAATAATAGTGTCTCTTTTTTTGAGCAGTAGTATAAGAAGCAGCGACAATGCCAAATATTAGAAATAGTACAGCAAGTAATTTAGGGCCCAACAAGTAAATGGAAGGTAAAGGAAGGTGGTTAATTCATCCATCTACCTACTCACTATTTTTATTTCTTGTTCCTCCTCTGTGCCAAATTAAGTACCAATGGAAAAGCAAACATTGGGTTTGGTGGTTCAGTATTCCCTGATGATTTAAAAGTTCAGAAAAATGGGAAGCAAACTTTACTCAACCCAGGGGTGTCTTGCAGCCCCTTTCACTGTGATTGTCTTGTAGACTGTGTTTTGGCTTTTTTTTAAAACTGAGTTTGTTGGTAGATTTTAGATACACTTTATGATCACAATCACCACTGAGAACTGGGAGCTGTACATGACACATCCTGATTTTTATGTTTTTCCATCACTGTGCCCTCTCTTCAGCCCCTCTCACATACACATTAGCTTTGTTTCTGTTCTTTCCTTCTAACCTTCAATTTTTTCTTTCCCTTCTTCTTTTTACCTGCCTTCTCTTCCTAGTTTTCCTTTCCCTTCGAACATTTCTTCCTATTTCAAAATACCTATGATACATTTTGAACCTCATTTACACCTTTTGTTTCTCACAACTGAGAAACAATTCGGTATACACTGTGTGTTCTGTTTATTGTAAGTATGGCCTCAAGGTGCATCAACTTAGCTATAAATATCTCACATTTATTTTTCTTTATGGCTGAGTACTACTTCATTTTGTAACACACACACACACACACACACACACACACACACACACACAGTGTCAAGTTGATGACCTATTGGGCTGTTTCCAAGATTTAGCTATTACAAACTGTGATGCTAAAAACATGGGTGCACATGTCACTGTAGTATAATGCTACTAATTTGTTTTGGTTTGTCCTTCTGCTCTTACCACCCTGCAGTCCAGGGCTGGTGAATACAATGCACTTGATAGATAGAGTCTTCTTCCATACTACACTTCTGAAAAAATGAAGGAAACTATTCTAATGATTCTTGT
The DNA here is from genome assembly GCA_004026965.1 of Petromus typicus. NCBI lineage: Eukaryota > Metazoa > Chordata > Mammalia > Rodentia > Petromuridae > Petromus > Petromus typicus. The sequence continues at coordinate 16,427 of PVIR01012338.1, forward strand.
CTTTGTATTCCTCACATATGTCTGTTTAACTTTCTTAGTATGCTTTTAAACCTCTGCTTGCAGCATTAATTTCTCACTGATAATCCAAGTTATACATACTCATTCTAAAAAAATGAAAAACATGCTGACTCAAAAAAGAAACAAAACAAGTCCTTAAAATTTCCCCAGATAAAAATATGAGACCTATTAACATCTCCCAGCTTTTGAGAATCTAATACACATGTTTCTAATTTTTCTCAAAAATAGAATCTTATGGTGTATATAGTATATGTTTCCTTTACACAGCAACATATTATAAACATCTCCTTGATGCCACTGCATAATTTTAAAAATCTTGTTTGAGTCTCTTATTTACTCAAAACCATAGTGAAAAGCAGAAAGTCAGAAAAATTGAGTCACACCTGTCGAGGTGACTCTTGGCAAAGTGATTCAGTCTTCTCTTGCATGATGTGCAAGGTTCATCCAGTCTCAAAGGGTTCCAAGCAGGGCAGTTACTGTAAAATACAAAACAAAACAGACTCTGAATTTAAAAATACAGATCTTCCTTTAAACTCAGGTTGTTGTAAGTATCTACATGTATTATCTTTATATAAGGAGAAACTGATGATGATCAAAGGCATATCTATAGATGTTACATGATATTTAAGAAGAGAAGGAAAAATACCTAAAATTTCTCATTACTCTGGGCTCCGTCACTGTGGTGGCTGCTTCTGCTGGCTTTTAGGATTTAAATTCTGACCTCTGTCCAACCTTGAGACCTCTATAGTTTATTGAAAGGGTTATTAAGGCTGTGGAGGGAGTCAATCAAGACCTCTCTGCCTTAGCACTCTTCACTACTTTCAAATAATTCATATATACATATATAATTTGTAGTAAACATTTCAAGGAGATCCAGAATCTGTGTTTTCCTAATTTAAAAAGCAACTGTGGAACTGAACATGTCACTCAGTGGTAAGATGTATGCTAAACATGTGTAAAGCTCTGAGTTTGATCCCAAGCTCCAAAGAAGGAGGAAAAAAAGATTCTGACAAAATGAGTACTTTTTTATTGATTCGATTTCACTGTATCACATCACAAATTCTCATTATTTTAATTCCTAATATTTCAAGAACAAAATACTTTCTAATAACTAGATTTCTAGGGACTTTCTCTGACTAGATTGCAGATAGTTAAACAAGTCAAAATTAACAATAAAATGTAGGTGGCATAACCACGTAGTATTGTCAAAAAAACTTGTAAAAATAAAACCATAGAAAGCACCTATTTCTATGTACACACACACACACACACACACACACACACACACACACACACACTGTACATATACCTACTGTCTTCATTAAAAGTAGTTATTGAATTGTCATATTTATTTCACATAAATATTTTGGTAGGTTTCCGTGTATAGATTTGGAACCCGAAGACTGCTTAGTTGGATGTATCTTTCTGAACAAGTCATTAAATCTTTCATTTATAAAATGGAGCAATAATACTCTCCATGAGAATGAAATGAGAAAGTGAAAATAATCTAAGCTGAAGCAACATACGAACATACAGACAAAATATCAGCTTGATTTCTTCCCATTCATAACAAGAAAACTAAAAAGATACCAAAACTTTCCAGAATAAGTCCTGGAAGTTCTGCTCCTGGGTCCGACTTGCTGATTGACCCAGCACCAGGTACAGCTTCTCCTCCGCGCAGCCATCTTGAGCCTATTCTTAGAACTCAGGTGTGGTCCAGGGTGCAGAGCATGAGATCCTAAGCTGGACTGTCTGACGTCAGCTTTATGAGCTGTCTGTGCTCCGCTGTACTCCATGTTCGTGTGTGTGAGTCTCCTTCCTCTCCACACTAGGGCGATCGGCCTCACCATCTACCTCACTCGGTGGGCTACGTGATTAAGAATGCCAAGCGCAAGAGGAAGATCTTTGTGACGCTGAAATATCTCCCTTCTTGACTGGAGGCGAAGACGAGGGAAGGGAGGGTTCAGTGAGGGGAGCGCAAGTCAGGGCTAGGATGCCTCACTGGGTGCCATTTGTGCCAGCCCAGCCTCCGCTTTGTTATCTCAAAGATGAAATTCTATGTGGCAGTAAAAGCATTAACTTTAATAATTTTTCTATTTATATGGTGATTTATAATTTATATGCATAAAATTGCTTGCCTCTATTCTCAGGAGAATGCTAAGCTACAGTTTGATAGCTGTTAATCTCCCAATTTACACTAAAAAATATAGGCTGAAAGCTCAAGTGATTAGAACACTGTAATAATTCCCTATTGTCTCCATCGAGTCCAGATTCCTTAACTAATTGCTGGTCTAACCCTAGATTACAGCTTCAAGATCAACTCTACTCAGATTTCCTATATTTTCTCAATGGCAATAATTTTCAAAAGTCAGGAGTACGTGCATCACCCAGGAAGTTTCTAAAATATGTATTTTTGGACCCTACTTGACCCACTGAATCAGATCTTGGAAGTATCTATTGTGCTTGAGCAAGCCCCTGGGGAATTCTGGTGCGTGCTCAAGTGGAGGAGCACTATAAAGCATTTCAATCCTTCGCTTATCTCCAGGTGTTTGAAGTGCTGTTCCTGCATAGAAGGCACCCCATCAATCTCAAGCTCCAAACCCTACATTCATTCCCATGTTTCTGACCCCTCACACTCCCCACCCTTGTTCCAGCACTCCTTGGACCTGATTTCTCTTCACTGCCCTGGGTCTCAGAATTCTTTCCTAGGTTGATTTCCCTCTTACATTCTCCCCGAGGAAGCTACTTCATTCCTCTAGAAAAGATCATGTCATATCGCTCACTATTAAATTTTCTGTCTCTCCATACAAACCACATGCTTCCTGAGGTGGAGCAGCATAACTTATTTCTATATGTATCTGATAGCTCAGAATGGTGTTTGGAACAGAATAGGTGTCTAACAAAGGTTTGCTGAGTGGAGAAATGAATGATTAAATGGGTGAATAAAATTAGTTACCACCTGACATGAATAAACTTTAAATCTACAGCAGCAAATTCCAAACCAAACAAGATTAGGTATGAGGAAAGCTCAGCGTGGTGCCTGGGTCATAGCAAACCATCTACAAATGTCTGTTTTCTTCACTTTTGTTTTTCTCCCTCTGAGAATATTTTGCACAAAAATTCAAGCACTAAATAAAAACAATGTTCTGTTTTGACTTACTGACTCTAGGAAGATGAAGAATGGTTTTCAACCATCCATCTAGGGTTTTCAAGTGTATCCCAGTTACAATCAAAACATTTGACCACCACTAATATTTTATTGTTCACTAGTTCTTTAGCTTTAATCCAAATTCTCTTTAATAACATTTTAAAAATATTTTATACTGTGGAAAGATGAGGACTAGCACCATGATCATTAGTATATCTACCACTCAGGTCAGAGATCCTCAGCATAAGTACTGCAACACTTTGAGGCAGATAATTTGTTTTTGAGGGCTGTCTTGTGCAATAGAGATGGTTTGATAGCATTTCTGGCTTCTACTCAGTGGATTCCAGTTGTGAACATGAATATCTGTGCTCACACTCAAATCCACACTCCTCTCCCACTTGAGGTGGCCAGAAATGTCTTTAAACATTGGTGAATATTCCCTAGGAAAAAGAATTACCTCCTTTGTTGTGTTAGAGCCTCAACTCAGAGTAATGGTTAGCATTTGGTCATATTTCCTTTATTATATTTTCCCCTGAAACCATTGGAAAACAGTTGAAGTTAAGCTGCATTTCACCTCCATATACTTTAGCAGACATTTCCCAAAAGCTACATTACAATAACTTTATATATACAACATAATTTATAAATCTTCAATATTACCCAATGGCCAGCCCATAACCTTTACATGTGCAAGTAACAAGGCCTCAAGTCTGAGAATAGAAAATATTTTACAGGCTTATTCTGGTTCTGTATCTGAAAGACAAATGAATAATTTCAAATTGTCTTTGCTATTAGGTTGTGGTAAAGAATTTGATTTCAAATGGCTTCCTTCATCTTCAGTATCCTGGTTAAATATTTATAACAAATATATTGCATAATTGCATCAAGACACTTGAGTTAGTTAATAGTAAAAATAAAATCCTATTAAAATTAACTTCGGAGCACATATCATAGCTGAGTAAAGACTGGGTACTTTTAATTTCTGACATTTTCTTTCTCTTTTTCTGTCATTCTGTATTATCTCTTTTTTATATCTGTACAGCCTTAACAGCTGGTTCATCATACCGTGATCAATTCTTATTAGTTTCTGTAGTCTCCTCTTCTCCTCACTCTCCTTTATTTGAAATTTACAGTAAATCTGTAGCCCTCAAAGAAAAGAACAGCTTCTTTCTCACTTGCACGAGGAATTCCAAGGTTTGCTGCAGAAAAGCTATCGAGGAAGATGCCAGTGCAAATCCCTGATCTCCATATTCAGTGAAATTTTTGCAGCATAGCGATCCTTTGATACTTTCCTTATCTAATCTCCACAATGGCCATTTCACAGACCTCTGGCCTCTGCCCACTTTCATCAGATCAGCTCACTTCCTCTGATAAGGAAGCCTCCAACTTCTACCTATGTAACATATCTACTCACCTACATTCTAATCTTTGCTCCTGGTTTCTGGCATAAAATATTGTTCCTCGTGTTGCCTAAGACCCAAGCTTTTTGCTGTGGTAAGGAGTCTTTCTCTTTGTCAATCTCTACAGCCCTGGTCTTTGTATTAAACATTCTGCTCCTTCTGTTTCTCTAGTCACTTCCTGGCTACTCATCTGTCTAAACATAATCAAGTCTTTCCTACCTGAGGAAGAACTCTTTCTTTATCCCAGCCATCAACTACATTCTGTTCCCACTCATCCTCTTAACAGCTAGCTTTGAAGATATTTATGGAAAAAAAGTTCATGGGCAAACCCTGCCTGCTAGTTCCCTTAAAACCTCCATGTGAAGAACTTGCTAGTGTGGATTCCAAACCTTTACAGTCTACTTGTAGAGGACTGGAAACATATCTTTGCACAAAGTATGCTAATATAAATAGTCATAATGCCATTATTCCTAATAGAAAAAAGTGGAAACATACTAAATGTCTATTACCTGGTGAATGGTTAAACAAAATATGATGCACGCATACAACAGAATAGTATAAATCCACAAAGGGAAAGAAGTACTGAGAAATGACAGGACATGGATGGACCTTGAAAATATTAAGCAAAATAAAAGTTCCCAGTCTGTAAGGGCAGACATATATCATCCAGTTCACATGCGATATTCAGAAGAGGCTGATCCACATTTTTATGTATACATTTTCTGTACCTATATACATAACAGGTTAGAGCTTTCCTAGGGGAATGAGGAAGATGGGTTTAGATAAGGCATCCCTGTATATAGCACTGCGAATTTTGAACTCCTGAACAAGGATTTTAAATCCTTGTTTTAAGTTTCTTCAACTGTAATTAGAAATAATGATGCCAGACCATTGTGGAGATTAAACTGAGCAGTGTAAAATAATATGACACAAAGCATATACTTAATTAATGGTAGTTATTATTACTCTTAATCACTCCAGTTATTTTATTTTATTGTAACCTGGGATTGTACTCAGGAGCTGTACTTTCCAGGCAGGTGATGGCACTACTGAGCTACATCCCTTCTGTGATTATTACTGTGGAGAAACAGCACACAGTGAAGAGAAGACATAGAGAATGCAACACAGCAGACAGTGGGCACAGCCTCTTGGTACAAGACCATGTCTTTGGTAATAATTTGATCATACTGATTTAATAATTTGATCATTATAAGCCTTTGAGGCTTACTTTAATTGAATTCCAATTACTAATACAGTGAAATGTGGTGTTTTTAAAAAATGTATCTATAAAAATGAAATTTACATGGAGAATTGAAGGGACCATAAAGATTATGTCTTAAAAGTTGCAAAGGGACTTTGTGAACTTTGAGTATAAAAGCTCAGCCTTAGGATTAAGATATATCAATAACCTTGTTGAGTATACCCCTAAGCTAGCTCTTCACATCATCTCATTTTTCTACATGAGAACACTGTGAAGTTAAGAACTAGCACTATCCTCATTTTTCTGTAAACTGGAAGGGGAGCAGGGAGAGGCTGGGGATGTGGCTCAGAGTCAGGGCCGTGTGCAGTGTGCATGTGGCCCTCCCCTGGACTTGATTCCTCCCTGCCAAAGTAATAATGATAGTGATGACACCAAAAGGTCCGTTAACTCCTAAATTCACAGGTAGAAAGTGGCAAAGTCACAATGCAAGCCCAGGTCTGTGCAATCCAAAAGCATGTACTCTACAAGGAATGCCCCCGCCCCCCAAGAGAGAAGTGTGAATGACAGTGAATCTTAAACAGAAATGAAGTTAAGCTCTGGACATTCACTTCAGATGATCTCATCCAGAGTGATGACCTTTCAAATCTTTCAGCCGTTTTCATACATGTTCATTGTACACACTGCAGGGATGCATTTACCGTGACTGTATGAAGCAATTCCACCGTTTCAGTGTCTGTGTCAACAAAGTTACTGAGAAAAAGACCTTCAGGTAAGATTGTGTGGTGGGAGTTGGAAAGTGGGGAAAATTTAAAAAGAGATGCCAGAGAATGTGACAAGGACTAAACCAGAGATAAGTGACAGCTCGGACAACAGCACCCAGTTGAAGTTAGGAGCAAGGAAAGATACAGGACCTGACTCATCGAAACAGACAAGAAAAGGTCCGTTTGGTTCTGGGTGCCGCAGAGGCAGGGAGTCTGGAGGGATAAAGTGTCCCGAGAGTGTGTGACTTCGAAGAGGGGGAGGGGGGTTGGGAGTCGTGAGATATAGGAGAAGGAAGGGAGAGGAAAGCTAGAGAAGGCCACTGAGAAACCTGGTATACGTCACAGTCTCACCAAAGACTTTGAGTTGGTTTTGCTGTAGATGTTGGTGTGCAAGAGAAAATAGATTAGTCATTGGTCTTTACACTTTAAAATACTCAAAGTTCTAAAAAGCTCATGATGAAAATGATAACTGTTTTTGAAGGGCCAAGCATACAATAGAGATTTTCTTTTTTGTTTTTGCAGTGTTTTTACTATTTTTTTTAACCCCTCCAAAAATGAGACCATTTTTCCACCTGTGAAAGACACATAGTTGTCACTCAGTTTCCAAAGAGAATTGGTTCCAGACCCTACCTGGGATACCAAAATCTGTACATGCTCCAGTCTTTTACATAAAATATATTAGTATTTACATATGATCTATGTACACCCTCCAATATACTTGAAATCATTTGTAGAATACTAATACCTAGCACAGTGTAAATGCTGCATAAATAGTTTTTGTACTGTGTTGTTTGAGGAATGAGGAGGAAAATAAGTCTGCATATGTTCAGCACAGATGTGTTTTTTCCCCTAAATATTTGTAAACTGCACTTTGTTGAATCCAGGACTGTGGACCCCTGGGCAAAGATAGACAACTGAATTTAAATTTCAGAAGGTGGTATTTTACCCAAAAGTCAGTTGGCAATAACCAGTAGGTTTCTGTTTTGACTCTGCGCACCATGCTTTAACTACCTTGGCAGACCCCAGAGGACTTCTCCTGCCACCCCCCCTCAGTGTCATATGATTCTAGCAACACCACAAATCAATGGATGCCAGGTGGAGCCAATATTAAAATCTTAAATATTGAGCCTGATTCTCCAAATTATTGTGGTCTTTTAAATGTTATAAACTCATCTTTGTATCTGAAATTTTTCAGAAATTCTAAGTTCATTTTCAGTAATTCTTCCAACGAGAGGTAGATCTCTTTAAATAAACTTTATATTCATGATAGCTTAAAGTCCAATTGTGTAGTTTATAGTGTGTTAATAATTAAACATTCAAAAATGTATTAAGATATCACCCTTTAAAAAGAGCTCTCAAAACTAGACTGCTGCCTAAAAAGTGTGTGAAGCTAGCATGTCTGCCTATTTGTATGAAATTTATCTCCAAGACTGTGAGTTGACTGCAGTTAAGACTTTTAAACAAATCCCCTATGCTATTGCTATATGGTAAGTACTAGTTAAACAGCTATTTCATATGCTTGTTTTTATCTCTAACAAAGAGGGTGTTATACCCCTGCTACAGGTATAAAAAGTGGGCAGCAGAGTGAAATGCTTAGCACCATAGCAAATTCTTAAGAAATCAGATATACGTGGGCCAGGGATTTAGCTCAATGGTTCTGGTGCCTACCTTGCAAGTGCAAGGGCCCAGATTCAATCCCCAGTAACCACATACAACAATCCAGGGCGTGGGGACTCATGCCATCAGCAATCAGCACCACATACCACAGTGTGAGGCATTGCGGCTCATGCCTGTAATCCCAACACTTAGGAGGCAGAGGCAGGAGGATTGCTGTGAGTTTGAGGCTGAGCGCATGAGCACAGGACCAGCCTGAACTACAAAAAGTGTGACCCTGTCTCAAAAGAGAACAAAACAAAAAATCACTACAGAAGTCAGATATACACTGGTTAGCATGCACTAGGCTCTGAGTTTAGTTCCAGGTATCATAAGTTGAGCTTTAGATTCACACAAGCTTGACTGAATATTCATGAACACATCTTCCTTTAGGTTTATCCCTTAACCTTTCTCAATCTCATCTTCTGAATTTGTAGAATGGGAATGACAAGTAATGCACATGTAGTTCCTAACCTTGACGCTATGTTTGTCTCCCCAAAGAATTAAATTATTTCTTCAAAAGTAGTGAGTCATCTTTGCAGACTCTGAGCTTTCTACCACCAAATGTAGGATTTCCCCACTGTATCACATGGCTACAGAGTAGTCCTCCAGTCTGTGTCTTAGGGTCTTGGCCAAGCGCAGTGCACTTTTGAAATGCGTAAACACGCATGTCCTGCTGTGGCCTCTTTGTGCACAGCGCAATGCCAAGTTGGGAAGAAATACGTAAGTCGTGCTCTTAGTGCTCTTAACACAACTTTGAATCCCTGGATTCAGTGATTCCAAGGGGTTATCGGACTGTTTTTCTACTTATGAAAGATACATAGTTGTTACTCAATATCCAAGAACCGGTTCCAGACCCTGCCCGGAATAGCAAAATCTGCACATGCTCCAGTCTCTTACATAAAATGTATTAGTACATTGCTCAACCTACAGAAATTATTTACAAAAGTGTTAAATGTGTACACATACATTTTTCCCTAGGGAAATTGTTTACAGTTTTGAAATTACCTAAAGGTCCAAAAACTGAACTTATTGATTAAGGAATCTAGGACCATAAACTTTGATTTTCTTTTGATAAAAAGGTCCAAAAATTGTTAATCCCATTCATCTAACCTCTGTTCAAACAAAGCCTTAGTTTACCAAATGATAGTAAATTTTAAAAATAATCTAGCCAGATATGAGGGTGCATGTCTATAATTCCATTGCTAAAGAAGCTGAGGCTAGAGGATCATCATGAGTTTAAGGTCAGTCTGGGCTTCATGAGCTTAAGACAAACCTAGAGTACATAGCAAGATCCTGTCTCAAAAAAGCCAGACAACAGCAACAACGAAAAGGAAAATCTAAATATAACAGACAAATGAAATGTTTCTAGGTGTTGGATGACGTGAAGGAATAATTTCCATAGGTGCTACTAAAGAAAAATTTTCCACAATTTAATTATGAGTATATGTAAAAGTTTTGTTATCATATCATAAAACTTCAGTACCATTAGAAGAAAAAAATATACCAGAGTTATTCCAAGATTCACTGTCCTGTTTTATGGAAAAAGAGACTGGTATTCAATACAAAATAGCTGAAAATAATTTCTAAGATCCACTCAACTTTTGGCAGTCACTTGGGTGGATTAATAACTTGTTTCAAGAACTAGCTTTAATCCTGTTAGTTTACTAGAAAAATGTTTAATTTTTTTTTACCATGAATACAAATACCTTTGCTGAAGATGATTATAAATTATATTATGCAAAAATGTTTCATCTCTGACCTGATTTAGTACAATTTTTCATTTTAAGTAGGATAGTGACATTGTGGTGGTCCTACCCCTTCCTCCATTAAATAATCATCTTTAGGGGCCAGGGATTCAGCTCAGTGGTTCCGGCCCCTGTTTTGCAAGCGCAAGGACCCAGGTTCGATCCTAGGTAACCACATACAATACTGGGCATGGAGACTCATGCCCAGCAGCAACCAGTACCACATACCACAGTGTCGGGTGTGGTGGCTCACACCTGTAATTCCAGCACTCGGGAGGCAGAGGCAGGAGGATTGCTGTGATGTGAGTTGGAGGCTGAGCTCAGGGCCAGCCTGAACTACCAAGCGAGACCCTGTCTCAAAAATCCTAAAAAAATAAAAAAGAAAATAAATAAATAATCACCTTTAAAAATAATACAATACTGAACAAAGATAATACCAAGTTTATATGCATTCTGTACCCATTTTTCTGCTATGAAGAATATCTCACATTGCTGTGGTAAATTAGTCCCATGCAAGGAGCCAATATTGGAGCATTACTATTAAGTGATACATACATTTTACTCCAATTGTTTCTTTTTTCTTTTTACTGAGTTTATTGATACATTTAGGTGTACATTATGATCACATTTATCATTCAGAATTTGTACCCGGACATGATATATCTCAATTCTCACTTTACTCAGATTGTACTAGTACTTTTATCATTACAATGAGGTCAGCAGTACTTACTATCAACTTGACTTGTCACTGAAGATATTAACCTTGGACACCGGCTAAGGTGGCATTTGATAGATTTCTCCACTGTAGAGCAACCACCCTCTCTCTCCTTTTTCATATTCTGTTCCAGTGGCAGATCTATGGCACACATGCCACAGTGGGCTGTTAGTCATCACTGAAAGCTCTAAAAGGCTCAGCTCTATGCTTTAGCATCTCATCAATAAGAATAGCATTCTAGTCCCTCTCCCATTTTGAGATGCTCACTAAAATATTTATAGGTAAAATGAGAATCTCAAAGTTTTTTTTTTTAAATAGCCTGACCTCTGAAAAAGCATTAGGAGGGGAGATAAATAAAATTAAATGTGGTGACATGCTAACAGCTGTTAACACTGGGCGTAGAAAGATAAGCTATCCTTTCTATTTTTGCACATACATTGAATTATACTTTTAATTTTTCAAACAGAAAATTGAAAAATAAAAGTCACCAGGCAGATTTTCTTCCCAAATTGCAGACGTATTTCAGACTGGAATTTTAAGTAGACTGTTCCTTTCATTCCCATGACATATGCCTCAGAAAATGCAGCAACTACAAGGGCATGATGTTAGGGGTTGAATTTGAACTGATTTGTGTTATCTGCCAGAGAAATTTAACGGACAAACAAAAAACCTCCCTGTAGAGTGAACGTACACTCTTTCTCAGTCTGTACTCGTCTGGGCACAGAGAGTAGTGCAGGCTCCACTCACAAATGCTCCATGTCCTTAGTGTTATACTAGAGGCTGAATGTTCTGGTAGTGAAGATGAAAGAATAGGACAAAACAACCAACAGAGGGAAACGACAACCAACAGACTGGGGGAAAAAATTGCTGGCTATAATTCAGAAGAACAGTGTCTAGAATATATAAAGAACTCAAAAAAATTAGACTTCTAAAATAAAAGACCCAATCAAAAGATGGGCAAGAAAAATCTACAGACATTTCTCAGAAATATAAATGACCAATAAATAAATGAAATATTCAACATTGCTAGTCATTAGAGAAATGCACATTGAAACAATACTGAGATTCCGTCTTACCTCAGAAAGAATGGACATTATGAAGAAATCAAATAATAACAAATACTGAGAATGCTTTGGGAGAAAAGGAACATTTCTACAGTGATGATTGGATCTAAACTAGTATAAACATTATGGAAATCAGTGTGAAGATTTCTAAAAAAAAAATCTAAAAATAAGAAGCCCAGTGGACCCAGCTATTTCCTTTGTTGATATCTTCCCAAAAGAGCTAAACAGACACTATTACAGTAATACATTCCTTCTCATCTTTACAGTAGCACAGTTTACACTAACTAAATCATGGAAGCAGCCTATAGGCCCATCAACAGATGAATGAATAAAGAAAATGTGGTATTTCCAAACAATGGAGTACTCCTCTGCCATAAAGAAAGATCAGCTCAAGTCATTTGTAAGAAAAGGGATGGTCCTTAAGATGGTAATGTTATAAAAACATAATGACATAAATCAGACACACATTTGCATACTTCATGGTTTCTCTTACATGAGAAATCCAAATTATAAATAGAGAGCAAAATAAAAAATAATAGAAAGTAGGAAAAGAGATCTTTCTCAATTGACAAGGGGATCAAGAGACAGAGAGAAGGAGGTGGGAGAAGACAAAGAGGAGTAATAGACGTTATACCTATGTTGGGAGCCGTTTCCTACAGTGTCATGGCTGCCCATGCAGGAGAGAAAAAGTTGGCCTGATTTCTGGATCAGAGCCCAACAGTGTCTACCTTCCTTAAGGATAATTACTGTCTGCCAGATTAAACTAAGAACCTTTGCACACTCTCATGCCAGATTAAACTAAGAACCTTTACACACCCTTTGTGCCAGATTAAACTAAGAACCTCTACACATCTTTGCCAGATTAAATTAAGAATATTGTCTGGGCCAGGGATTTAGCTCAGTGGTTCCAGTGCCTGTCTTGCAAGTGCAAGGACCTGGGTTCAATCCCCAGAAACCACATATTATACTGGGTGTGGAGACTTATGCCCAGCAACAACCAGTATCACATACCACAGTGCCGGGCATGGTGGCTCATGCCTGTAATCCCAGCGCTCAGGAGGCAGAGGCAGGAGGATTGCTGTGATGTGAGTTTGAGGCTGAGCTCTGGGCCAGCCTGAACTACAAAGTGAGACCCTGCCTCAAAAAAAAAAAAAAAAAGAATATTGTCAGCACACCCTGCCCACCAGTTCTTTCACTAACTTTTTTTTCCTTTTCTGTACATGTGAACAAAGCTAGTCGGCTCATAGGTGGTACTTAAGAAATATATAAAAGAAGGCTGTTAAATAAACGTGACACTCATTCGGTATTGACTGATGAGCCCTTCCAAGTCCCACTGTCCTGTCTTTATTTCTCATCCTAGCCCCTCGGCTCGGTCACCCCATTGCTCTGCCTGGCTGACCCCAGCACACCTACCAACTCCACATTCACATAAGGGATGCCAGCATTCTGTACTACAAACATGTAGTGTTAAAAATTTTTAAAGGCAATCCAACAGCTCTACCACATCGTTGGAGCAAGGCTGGCCTGTTGCTTTAGCTGAGCCTATCTTAGAGTGTTCAGGCAGCTATTTAAAAGATATCTTAAACTAGGTGGTTTATAAACAACAGAAGTTTGTTTTTTACAGTTCCAGAGACTGGGCAGTTCCAGATCCAGGGACCAGCACAGACAGTGTCTTCTTGCTGTGTGGGTAGCTAGCTATCTAGAATCTCTTCTCTAAATCCCATTCATGAAGTCTCTGCCTTCATGATTTATCTTCCAAACTTGACCTACCTCTTCATGTTACTTCTAGAATATATACATTTTTGGAAAGACAAACGTTCAGACCATTGTGCTGTCCTGCAGAAGGACCTTGTCTGTAGCCAGTTCTCATAGACCTTCCAGAAGTGACGGTGCGGCGTAACCAGGCTACTTCCAGCACAAGTGAGTGAGTGGAAGACAATGAATGTTAAGCTCCTTTGCTTTACTGAGAACTCACCAATAACATCAATAGAAGTCTAGAACTTCTGTCCAACCAGCTTTTCTCTTCCTCTTTGAATGACTTGACCTCTGTTCTGAATCCATTCCATGTCTCCCAGCACTTCAGCTGTGCTTTTAACCCACTTCGTTATGTTATTCATACAACTGCCTTTCGCTTTTCTAGAAGTGTAATCTATTTCCATTACTTCTGGTATTTATTCAGTCTGACCAAGTAGGGTCTTGTTGGGTACTCACTAAATATTTGAGCACGGAGACAGAAGCAAGCCCAGGGTACTTATTTAGAAGTAAAGATTCTGAAACTTGTTTCCAAATATTCTCAGAATCTACCTGTTCATTGAGTCTGCCTCCTTTTTTGGATGGAAGTGTTCATGAATTCCCTTCAGGAATACTGCCTATATTATAAAGGTAGAGACTGTCTTGATAATCATTTTATTCATTATGATTTTTAATAAATGCATATAGTATGAGTGGATGAATTTATACTCTTTTTGAATGGATTAGAAAGATGGGTCTACAACTATCACATTTGACACAGTGCTGGCACTGAAATTGTTTTATTTTCAGAATCCACTAGTCATGTAAAATCACAAAAATACAAAATATTGACACTTAGGGGCCTTAGGTGATTTATCCAAAATTTAGTGGCTTCAAAGAGGCTAATATATATTACTTTATCAGTTCCTACACCAGATTTCACATTTATGGACTCATTTTTAATATGCACCATTTTTATTCAAGTCCTTAATAAACACATTTAATATTGCAGGCTTTATACTAAGCGCTAGAAAAGAAAAAAAAAAAAACAGAACTGAATCAAAAAGGAAAAATTTGTCAGCAGATCTCTAGGTAGAAGAGAAAACCAACAAGTAAATATGATCTCTCAAGTACTATAAGACAAATAAAACATTTCCCGTACCTATCTTAAATTTTACCGATGTAGTCACATGATGAGTGTGAGATAGACCTCTGGACATGTTTGGTTACTACTCTCTGGCAGATTATCCAGAGGATCCCCATTGCTTTCTTTGTTCCCTGGTTCTCTGGCTTCCAGAGCCCACTCAAACAACCTTCTTGACTCTGTTTTTGGCTGTTCCTCCCACCGTAGAGCCAATAGTAACCACCACAGATAAATGGATTTGACCTGAAACTTTGGGTGACCCACACATGAGAGGAAATACTACTGGTTGTGTACTTTACAGTTTCCTTCAGATAAAAAGCCCAGCACGAGTGGATAATACTTTAAATGTTCAAGGCCTGATATGATACTGTAGAAGGAACAGTGAATCAGGAATATGGAAGGAAACAAAAAACGATAAATACAGGCTATTTTTTCTCCTTTCTTTTTTAAAGCACAAAGCCTTCAGTCCTCAAAGTCCTTTCCTGTGTTAACTTTGTAACACTGAGCAAGGCCATAGTGTCTCTGGACCTTGATTTCCTTATCTGTAAAATAAGGAGGGCTGGTCTTGGTTATCTCTAAAGTCCCTTACAGTTTTAAAAGCCTGATAACATTTTGTTTACTTGTGATTTCATGTAAAAATCTAACTAGGTTCCCTTCCTTTTCTTCAGCTTTTCCTAACTTGTGGGGTCGCGCCATTTTAAATACGTGGATAAATGAAAACCAGAAAGGTTTTTTACTCTTAAATATATAGGAGGATAGGGGGAAATTTTGAATCTGAAATTAAACAGGAATTCAGAGACAGCCAACAGGGTGCAAAATATCCAAGGTTTTTGATGCAGTTTGGACAGAATCTGGTGGTCAGAATCAATGTGCTTCCATCATGTTTATTGCAGTATGTTTGGTTATTGACCAGACATGTATGGAAAGCTCACCGAACTTGTTCAAATGGAAAGGGAAACAAGAAATGGAAGGAGGGAGAAGGAAAAAAGGGGAAAGGATTAAAGAAAAAGGGAATTGAAGGGAAAAATGGAAATAGGTATATTGCAAATGAGGAGGGAAAAAATGTGGAGGAAAGGGAAAGCATGCAGAACAAAATTTAAGATACGTTACAAATTCCCCATGGTGAATGTGATCATTATGTACTGAAAACATGCACTATTGGGAAAAAAAAAAAAAGAAAGAAAAGAAATGTGGTTGGTTCCTAAAAATAGTGAGGGAAAAGCAAAGTGAAAACTCTTACTGTTTAGCTAAATTGCAAGTAAAGAGATCAGGAAACTTCCAGAAAGAAAAAAATGAAAGTTTTATAATAAATACTGAAGGGTTACAGGGTTTAATATGTATGTTAAAATTTTTATATATACTTGTTAAGAAATCCCTGAAGGATGAAAACAAAACAAAAAAAAATCTGTTTTGAAAGTACTTGCCAAATTTTGGTAAAACATAATTTTCTGTATTTAGATAAAATATAATATTTGTATTTTAGATAAAGTATTTGTATTTGGGCTTCAGTAACATTAGATAATTAAGAAACATGCTCCAAACTTACTTCAGAAAAACGAGATACAGTCACATGGCATGATTATTCCAAAAGTGGGTTAAAACATGTCTATCCGTCTATCTGTGGGGAACAAGAAATGAAAACAATAAAACAACTCCAGTATTTTCTCTCTCTTTTAGGGTGTACCCTCAGGCAGTTCAACCTCCAACCCTCTTTTTCTTAGAATTGATCGTCAGAAATAAAACTTACTGAGCACCAGGCTCCTAAACAGAAAGAAGACAGTGAAAAGGGAAACGGTAAAATAACACAGAAATGCTACAGATACGGTATTTCTGGGAGAAAGAAAATGGTAGTAATGGCAGAGAAGGTTGCCAGGAAGATATATGTCTAGGGTGATTAACAGCATAATAGAAAATCACAGATTTTATTTTCTTGAGAAAAGCTGTTAAGGATGATGCTAAACTTCTGATTGATCCCTGGGGCATAAGTTTAAGTACAATGAAAGAAATAGAAAGGTCCTTCTAGTGAAAAGACCTCTGAGAACTGTGAACTACCCATTTAGTTAGATAATGTAGCAGGCGTAAGAGATCTGTTACATGAATGTTAAATCTCCCAATAGCATGGTCTGAGAATGTGATATGTTTGATTGATACTTTTTTGGTAATTATCAAACTTTGTTCATATTATAATCTTGTCGAATTTTGTTTATACTTTGGTCAAATTTTGTCAATTTATGATGGGAGACTTGAAATTTATGGCATTCTTTATGGGGGTTGTATTTCTTATTTTCAAACACTCTGAGAGCTGTTATCTTTTATGAAGGAATTTAAGTGTTTATCCTCATTCTGATAGGCTTGTGCTAACGCCAGATGTTTGTTCTTTGTTTGTAAACAAAAAGAAGCCAGCTCTGGTTCACATGAGCAAAAAGGCAGAATTTAAGGACAAGGAACTGATAGACAAGCTTAAATAATGTGATAGGTTTATTTTCCAAAAATAATGCAGCACTATCTTTTGTCCCAAGTGTTCATCGTCAATGTGACTTAAACGTATCTTCTCTTGAAAGATGGAGTCTATGAGCCTCCACTTGACTCTGTATGATTGCAGCAGTGGTGGAACTGGTTACATGACTGCTGAGGGTCAGGCAGAAAACACAGTTCCTCCTGGTCCTCAGGGAATGCTTGTTCTTGCAAATCAACCACTGAGTCCATAAGAACCCCCAGACTCCCTGAGAGACATACCTGGAAAGGAATGCAAGCTCTCAGCCTTCAGCAAGTTTGACAGTCCAGTACCAAATTTGCTAGGTATCAGATCCATCCATTCTGGAAGTGGGTCCTTCAGCCTTAGCTGATGCTCTCTGAGGAACACGCTGCTTCCCCACCACACAATATCCAGGGTGCATATTTATAAGCTAAAGAAATAAGCATCATTATTTTCTGGCATGGTATTTTGAGGTGATTTGTTACACAGCAATAAATAATTAGCATGAAGAACCAAGCTTAGAAATGAGTAAGAAATAAGGAAGATAGTTTCCACGGTAGGTGCAGTACCACTGAACTAAATCCCCAGTGCCCCCCACCTTTCCATTTTTAATGAGTCTTCTGATTATTGGTGTCCACTTTGATAACCTAGGAGGCTCTCTGCATGTGAAATTCCTCAGTATGATCACAACTGCTCAGTATTTCTGCTTGTGAACTAACATGGACACAGGTTGCAGGGACTGGAGTGTGGAAATCTTTGAGGGAACATTGTGCTGCCCACCTGAATATACAAAACTGGAATGGATGCTAGATAGGTGCAACTACTTAAAATCATGTCCTTTGCATTATAAATTCTGGTTTGTATTTTCTATTATTCATTTTATTGAATTCACCAGGTGGTTTTTTTTCCCACTGTTTCTATTCAAGTGGTTTGTTCGCTTATATAGTGATCCTTATATTTATCTTGCATGACTGACATGTTCTACTATGCATTCAGAAACAATACTATGTCTACATTCAGCTCCAAGTAGGACAAAAACTTTAGTAAACTTTTCTCTCTTTACTTTTATGATATAATCATTTTTATTATGGATTTTAATTATTTGCTTTTATTTTATGGATTAAAGAAGATGAAGGCTTAGTTAAAAGTTTTAATTTTTATTTTTTATAGCAATGAGGAAGTGCCTGGCTTCAAATATAAAAAATAATATTCAGGTAAATGTTGCTTAAAAATGAGCAAAACTAGGGTGAGAGATTTAGCTCACAGGGTACCACAGCTACCTTGCAAGTACAAGGACTGAGTTCAGTCACAGATATTGAAAAAGAAAGAAAGAGACAGAGAGACAAAGAGAGAGATAGAGAGAGAGAGAAAGAGAGAGAGAGAGACTCAGAGGAGTCTGAGGCAAGACAACTGTAAGTACAAACCAAGCCTGAGCAACTTACAAATTCATAAAACCTTCTTGAAAGAGAGTGAGAGAAAGACAGAAAGAGAGACAAACAGACATAGACAAAATAAAAGAAAGATATTCACAGATGGGTTATTTTATTCCTGAGTTAGTTAATCGAATGGTGCAGTGATGTCACAAGGCATAGCTGAATTTCATCTTTCTGCTTTTGTCTCAAGCTTACTTATCCTGGCAGGAAGAATTCTTCTATAGCTCTGGCTATTATATCCTAACAACCCTATCTGAAAGTAATTTATCAGTTAGCTCTTACTGGATAACAAATCAAATGGTATGGGCCCCGGATTTAGTTCAGTGGTTCCGGCGCCTGACTTGCAAGCATAAGGGCCTGCATTTGATCCCCAGTTACTACATACAATGCCAGGTGTGGAGACTCATGCCCAGCAGCAATCAGTACCACATACCACAGTGCCGGGCGTGGTGGCTCACGCCTGTAATCCCAGCACTTGGGAGGCAGAGGCAGGAGGATTGCTATGATGTGAGTTGGAGGCTGAGCTCAGGGCCAGCCTGAACTACAAAGCAAGACCCAGTCTTGCTGAACTACAAAACAAAACCCCAAAACTGTAGACACCAAAGATAACAATAAACAAACCTCTCCTCCTTTATTTTTCAGGTTTTTTTTCTGGTGTATGTGTGTGAGTGTGAACATTATTTTTAAATTTTCTGTTTTGTTCTTGTTTTCTCCTTCTTTGTTTCCCTCCTGTCTCCACCATTTTCCTACAGGCTAGGTATTTTTCTTTTGTCCTTCTGCATGGCTTCTAATCTCTTTCTCTTCATTTATTTCACTACTTTTTCCCTCTTATCTCCTTTAAATTTTCTTCCCTCAGGGTAAAGTTGCTCGACTGAGGAGATATTTACTGTATATAATTTTCTGGCTTGTTTCAGATTTTGTTATGTAACTCCAAATCTTGGACCTGTGGTCAGGATGGCAAATTAATGGTTATCACAACTTGTCATTTTCTAGACTGTGCTCTATGCTATCATTACTGATTGTGTTACCTTGGTCAAGGTGACATAGTTGTTGTGATCAATTCCTCTTCCTTGTATGCCAATACTGAGATTATCTGGGGAGCATAAGTAATGCCATAATCTACTACCAAAAACTTGAGTATTAGGTCAGACAGGCACCAATCTCTTATCCCTAATAAACTGAAGAGGCAGGCTCTTGGGACAGACTCAAGAGCCTGCTGTACATCAAAGAAATTTTGTTTGTTTTGGTTTTTTTAGTTTTTTTAAGACAGGGTCTTGCTTTGTGGTTTAGGCTGGCCCTGAGCTCACTCTATAGCCCAAGCAAGCCTGGAACTCACAGCAATCCTCTTTCCTCTGCCTCTCAAGTGCTGGGATTACAAGTGTGAGCCACGATAACCAGCACTGTGGTATGGGTTACAAGGGATCAAATTTGGGACCTTGCACTTGCCAGGCAGATGCTGGAACCAATGAGCTAAATCTCCAGCCTACAAGATATTTTTGAAAAGTAGCCATTTTCTAAAGAGATCTCTATAGTAGGAATAAAGTTACCTGCTATAAACAATTTGCCAGCATTAATGCAGGAAGCAAATTTAGAAATAGAAAATGAAAAAGTATAGAAGTAAGAGGAAACCCCAGACCTCCAGCTCACCGAAGGTAAAATCCAGGGGGCACTTAGTTAGAACTAATCAGAAGCCATCTGACTAAACCTTCTGAAATGGTAGCAGTGGAACTAACAAAGCAGATAAATGGGCTGCTAGAAAAAAATCAAATCAGAAATAATTTCAAAGATAACTGAAGACATGATGAACATAATGAAGGACATGGTTAATAAACCTGGAAAAAACACAGATAAAAAATAGACAAACTAAGTAAAATGATGGCTATCACGAGTGCCCAACATAGGAAGACACTAGATTCCATGAAAAAGGTTTAAATAGATACCCAGAATCTTAAACGTTCTGTTGAAAGTATGTGTAACAGCATTATCCAAAGTGAGAACAGACTATCAGATCTATTAGACAGATTTATGGCTGGTGATCATCAAATGAAAGACTTCTTAAAAATAGCAAGGGACCACAAAAAATCAATGCAATAGTTTCTAGATGATGCAAAGAAAAATAATATAAGATTAAGCAAAATCAATGAAAAATCAGAAGGTAGCCCAAAGGACCTAAAAATCTATTAACATAAGTAATAACATAAAACTTCCCTAGCATGGGAAAAGAATTTGACACAGATAAGTGAAGCATATAGAAGTCCAGTTAGCTATGATCAGAAAAAAACTATACCAAGGCATATAATAGTCAAGATTCCAGAAATTCAACAGAAGAACAGAATATTAAAAGTTGTTAGAGAAAAGAAACAAATCACCTATAAAAGAAAGCTCATCAGAATGTAAACAGACCTCTCAACACAAACCATTAAGTTAAGAAGGGCCTGGAATGAAGTATTTCAAGTTGTTAAAAAAAAATCCTCCAACCCAAATTAATGTACTCTGCAAAATTATATTTCAAAATTGATGGAGAAATAAGACACTTCCAAAATAAAGAGAACTTAAAGAAATTCATGAGCACCAAACCAGAACTCCAAAATATTCCAAAATTTATTCTAGAAGGAAACAGCAAGATATCAGTTCCAATAATGAATGAATTGACGAGGCAAGGAAAACAGTTAAATAAAAGGGAAAAAGGGATCTAACAGGAAAATAAAAAATGAAAAGGATAAGTCAATACCTACCAGTTGTAACCATTAGTGTGAATGGTTTTAATTCAGTAATCAAAAGAAACAAATAGACATAATGATTCAAGAAACAAGATCCAACAATATGCTGCATAGAAAAAACATATTATACTCAAAAAGAAATTGATAGATTAAAAGTTAAAGGATGGAAAACAATACTCCATGCAACAAGAACCCCCCAAAAAACCAGGGGTAACAATTCTTCTTTTAGACAAGGTGTGATTACAAGCCAAAACTGATCAGAAGAGATAAAGAAGGTCACTACATACTTGCTAAGAGAGCAATCCAAGAGGAATAGATAACAATCATAAATATATATGCATCAAATACTGATGCACCCAACTATATAAAGCAAACATTAACAGATATGAAAAAGGGAGTAGAGGAGAAGCTTAATACCCAACTGTCACAAATAGATCAACTAGACAAAAAAACCAACAAAGAAATATCAGAGCTAACCTACATCTCTGAACAAATGAACATAATAGATATCTACAAAGTGTTCTACACCTCAACAGAATGCACATTCTTCTGAGCTGCACACAGGACTTGCTTAAAAAATAGACCATGTACAAGTTCATAGAATATGCTTACGCAAATGCAAACAAACTGCAATCTTCCCAAGCATATTATTAGCTCATACTGCAATGAAATTGGAAATTATTGGCAAAGAAATGGTAAAAACTACATAAACACATGGACATTAAAAAGTCTTCTGAATAATCAGTGGATCAGATAAAATTAAAGAAGCAATTAGACAGTTTGTACAATTAAATGATAAAGCAAATATGACATACCAGAATCTGTGGGATGCAATGAAAGCAATCTTACAAGGGACATTTATGATTAATTCCCACATCAGAAAAATACAGCAAGCTCAAATAAATAACCTAATATTTAAGCAAGCTTAGAGAAAAAGAAAAGCAAGTTAAACCCAAAACATGTATGAGAGAGGAAATTATAAACATCAGAACAGAAATTAACGCATTTGTGACTAAAGAGAAATACAAAGAATCAATAAATCAAAGAGTTGGTTATTTGAAAAATTAAATAAAATAGATACTTAGCCAGCCTTATTTTTAAAAACAAAGAAAGAGATAACCCAAATCCATGCAATTAGTAATGAAAAGGGTGAAATCACAACTGATCCCACAGAAATTCAGAAGATCATCAATATTTATTTGGAGAACCTGTGCTCTAAAGGATCTAAAATACAGAAGAAATGGACAGATTTCTAGGTACATTAGAATCATCACAGCTGAATCTGAAAGATATAAAAGTTCTAAATAACCTAATACGCATCAATAAAATTGAAGAAGTAACTGAAAAACTATCAACAAAGAAAAACCCAGGTACTAACAGATTCGCTACTGAATTCTATAGAAATTTTAAAAAGATATAATGTCATTATCCCTCAAACTCCTTAATGAAGTTGAAAGAGAAGGAATACTCTCAGATTCATTCCTGGAAGCAAGTTTTATGCTGATATCCAAAACAGAGAAAGATTCAACCAAAAAAGAGAACTACAGGCCATCTCCTTAATGAGTATAGATGCAAAAATCCTCAATAAGACACTTGCAAACAGAAAGCAATAAATCATCAAATCACATTAATAGAACCAAGAACAAAAACCAATGATCATCTGAAGAAACACAGAAAAAGCATTTGATGAAATTCAAACACATTCATGATAAAACAATACAGACAGCTGAAATAAGTCTTTATCTCAATCTAATAAAAGTCATCTATGACAAAACAATAGCCAACAGCAGACTAATTGGTCAAAAACTGAAACTTTTCACTTTAAAACCAGGAACTGGACAAAGATGGCCTCTGTCACCACTCCTATTCACTGCAGTTCTGGAAACACTAACCAGATCAATTAGACAAGATTAAAAAAATAAAAGGAATAGGGATAGGAAAAGAAGAAGTTTAATTGTCATTATTTGCAGATGACATGGCACTTTACATAGAATAGTCTCAAAACACTAGAATAGTGAAAATAGCCATTCTTCCAAAAATGTTATACAGATTTAGTGCAGACCTGATCAAAAAAACTAATAGCACACTTCATAAAACTAGAGGAAACAAACCTAAAATTCATCTGGAACCAGAAGATATCTAGAGTAGGTAAAACAATTCTGGGCAATAAAAGTAAAGCAGAATGCATCACAATACCTAACTTGAAATTGTACTACAAAGTTACAATGATAAAAACAGCATATTACTGCGGGGAAAAAAAAAAAACAGAGCTGAAGATCAGTACAATACAAGATGCAGGAAAGATTCCAAATATACTGAGCTACTTTGTCAACGATGTTAGCTTTCAATGGAAGAAAGAGAGCTTCTTTACTAAATGGTGCTGGGAAAACTAGCTTTCTATATTTCAAAGATTAAACCTCAACCTACATCTCTCACCAGGCGCTAAACTAAAATCAAAATTGGTCAAAGACCTAAATAGTGAAGCAGAAACACTCAATTTGCTGCAAGATAGAATAGGTAAAATTCTTGAAGGCATAGATACAAAGATGTTATGAAGAAAATCCCACTCATACAGAAAATATTGCAAAGAATCAACAATGGAGATAATATCATATTAAATGCTTTTGTACTGCAAAATAAACCAGCAACAGAACGGAATTTTTTTTTTTTTTTACCAGCTAGACTAATATCTAGTATATATAAAGAACTAAAAAAAAGTCAGACACCTCAAATTTATAGACCTAATCCAAACATGTTCATCTGAAAAAGAGACACATCAGGTGAAGAAAAACAAACAACAAATAAATTATGAAAAAATGTTCAATATTACCCATGATTCAAGAAATGCAAATTAACAGAAAAATGAGATTCAATCTCATTCCAAAAAGAATGGTTATCATCAAGAATCCACCAGTAACAAGTGCTGGAGGGACTGTCAGGAAATTGGAACCCTTCTTCACTGTTGGAAGGAGAGTAAACTGGTATAACCACTGTGGAAATTCATATGAAAATTTCTCAAAAAGCTAAAACTAGAAGTTCCATTTGATCCAGTTGTACCCCTTCTAGAAATCTTTCCAAAAGAGTGAAAAGTGTCTTATCACAGTGACATATGCATACCCATGTTTATAATAGCACATTTCATAATAGCTAAATCTCGGAAAAAGCCCAGATGCCCCACTAATGGATGAATGAATAAAGAAAATGTGATATTTATATGTAACATAGTGCTACTCTGCCATAAAGAAGAATAGACTTGTGAGAGTTTTAGGTAAATAAATGCACCTTGAGACTATACTTTTTCATGAAACAAAATGGACATATGTGTTAAATATCACATTATTTCTCTTGTTGAAGAAACCAAAAGGGTAAATGAGGACCAAAATAGATGGCAGATACTGAGAAGCAGGAAGAAAATGTTCAAATAGGAAAGAGAATAAGAGAGAGTCATAAAAGGCAGAAAATTGGGATAAAAAATGCAAAATGAATGGAAGGAATACAATAGATATAATGTTTTATCCAGGGAGAGAGGAAAAGGATTGAAGGGAAAGAAGGGGAATGGGAAATAAAAGAATTGAGATATAATACGTGCAGGTACAAATTCCCAATGATGAATGTGATTATTATGTGTATTAAAAGTATAAGAATAATATTAATTTTTTGAAAAGCACAGCTCCTCAAATAATAAATATGACATTTAATACAGTAAGGAAATCAAATAGCTGAAAAGAACAATAAAACTTGTCTTGTGATTTTTGTGGTCAGAGATGTGGAACGGCTTGGTTGGATGGTTCTAGCTCAAGACTTCTGAAGCTATGGTCAGAATGAGCTGGACTGTAGACATCTGAGGGTGACCACGGCTGGGGGGTTCTTCAAGGTGACAAGATGTGTGAATGTCTGCAGGACATGGCAGCAGGTTTTCCCCAAGGCAGAGGTTCTCATGCAAGGTGATTTTTGCTACCGGGGGACAATTGGGCTTTTTTTTTTTTTTTAAGTGTGTTTGAGCCAGGGTCTAACTTTGTAGTTCAAGCTGGCCCTGAACTCACTATGTAGCCCAGGCTAGCCTGGAGTTTATAACAATCCTTTTGCCTCTGCCTCCCGAGTGCTGGGATTACAGGCCCAAGCCACCAAACCCTGCATTGTGATATATAGCACCAGGCTTTGAACTCGGAAACTTACACTTGCCAGGCAGATGCTGGAACCACCGAGCTAAATCCCTGGTCCCGATTGGGCATTTTTTGTTGGTCAAACTGGGAAGGTGCTATTGATTTCGAGTGATCAGGACTTAGGATTCTGCTAAATATCCTGCACTGCACTGGAAAGCTCCTCCTGCAATTTGAATCGCAGGCTCTGTCAATGGCACTGTCTGAAAAACCCAGCAACAGCACAAGTGAACTAAGAGAGCAAGGGGAAAAGAAGAAATGCCTTTTATTAGCAACTTTGGAAGCCTTCTATAATTTTTGTTTCTGGCAGAATTAATACAGGGATACAAATACCAGGAGGAGAAGTTGATTAGAGCCATCTTAGAGATAGCTACTATTGCAGACTGGAAGATTTTCCTGTCCATTTATCTTATTTTCATTCATTCTCATTCTCTGTCTGTCTGTCTCTCCTTCCCTTTTCTTTTTAAAAATATTCAAAGAAGAAAAGCATTCCTATAACTTCCACCCTATTTAGCCTCTCACTTATCATTCATCCATGTTGTGTGATATGCTCATATCTGAACCCAGTAGTACGAAAGAAAGTAGAGTTGCTGCAAGTTTAAATTATTTAGCATTCACTACTCTTCCCATGGGGCCAAGTAGCCCACCTTCTTTAAACATATGGTACATAAAATATTAGCAAGGTTTTAACTATAAGGAAGAGGAAGAATGGTTTTGAGTAGGTAACAGTGTTCTGGATTGGGGACATCTCAGGAGGACAGCACTTGGCTACTATGTACAAGGCCCTGGCTTCAAAGCCCAGCACCAGAAAACAAAAACCAAAACAAAACCAGCAACAATAACAATAGCAGCAACAACACAACCCCCAAAAAGAACGAGGTTTGCTATTTTTGCTTACCATTATCTTCTATGCCACATATTTCCTTTTTGCAGTTAATTTTCTCTTTGGTGGAACACACTTTCTAATAATAATTTCAGAGATGGTCAACCATCTGAATCCTAATGTGTCTGAAAATATGTCTGATTATTTTATATTCCTTTTTAAATGTTAATATACTTGGGTAGATAATTCTAGCTTAGGTTAAAAACAGTTCCCTTAGAATACTTTGTGCTAATGTCTCTTAACACCCATTGCTGCTGATGGGAAGCAGATAACCTAGTTAGCATTGTCTTTTTAGGCTTCATGCTCTGAAATTCAGTCACGACACGTTCAAATGTGGTATTTTGAACTTATGCATTTGGCTCAGCAACAAATGAGAGCTTGTAACCTGAAGATACCAGAACATTTTCTATCATTTCTTTTGAGTATTTCCTTCCATCTGTTATCTAGATCCATTATTAGATGAATATTGAAATTTCTACATTTATTCCCTGCTTTATCCTTTCTCTTGAAAGCTATGAGAAACCTGGGTCCAATGTTCTATTTTATTAACTCATTCTCCCGTTACCCTATGTTATATCTAACAAGCTGATGAAGGGCCTACATCCAAATCCTACTTGAGTTACTTGTCATAGTGATATACTGAGTAAATTAATTTGTTTTATTCTTCAGTTTGTTCATGTGTGCAGTGAATGTGGTAACAATATTGACTATTTTATAAAATTATAAAACATGCAAATATATGAATGCTGCTTTTGTCCCTTTGGGCTACTATAACAAAACAACTTAGATTTACAAATTTATGAACAACAAAAACTTGTCGCTGACAGTTTTAGAGGTTGGAAAGCCCAAGTTCAAGGTGCCAATCCTTCTGGTGTCTGAGGTGGACCCTGTTCTTGCAGATGGCGCCTTCTGTGATTTTTCATATGACAGAAAGAGAGAATAGCCTCTTTCAGGCTTCTTTCATAAGGCACCGATCCCATTGACGACAGGATTATTGACCAATGATGTGATCACCTCATAAAAGCTCCACTTCTTAATTCCTGTTGGGGTTCAGATCCCACATTTGAATTTTAGTAGACACAAAGTTTCAGACCATAGCAAATGCTGAAGAATATCTGTAGCATAAAATGGTTTCTTCTACTTATTCATCTTTCACTTCGATAAGTATATTCTTAATCCTCTGATTGTTTTTAACATGACTGTGTTGTTTCACGAATATAAATTCCTATACTTCCCTTTGAGCATAAATATGTACATTATAAAACTTCTTTTTTTGCTAATGATATTTTTGGGTATTGATTCTATTCGTTGACAAAAGTTGATGTCTTTCCTAGTAAGATTGCCACAAATGACCAGTGATTTGGGGTTATACTTTCATCTTAGAGTTTGGAATTTTCATTTGCCTGACTGTGGTGCCAATTCTAATTCTGAATACTTGCCTTCAGACTAAAAAATGGTGCAGAGCAAAGGATGAAATTACAGTAGAATCTCAAGTAACAACCATCCTGAAATACAGAAACCTGGGTTACAACTGGAATTTTAGTTTTAAATTATGAACAAAGTCTTGAATTATGACTCAAGTGCTGGTCACTTGTGGTTATGGTCTCAGATATAGATTTACCCCTTAACGACTTCTGGAAGAGACATTGTACCATCCTTCCCTATAGTGAATAATTGAGAAGTCCTGGGTCAGTACCTCCAAAGGACACAGAGATCTGCCTGGATAGAGGAGATTTTGAAGGATGTGTAGAGAAGCTTGAGCCTCCTGTTGACCAACAGTTACAACCAGCTCTCGAGAACGAATTGAGTTCAAAAGTCAAGGCTCCCCTCTAGCTTTCCTGGCACGTGTGTATGCTGCTTCCATTTCTCCAGGAAATTGGTGACCAGCTCCTTGGGATGCCTTCCTGTGTCAAGCCCTCATCCTTGCGGAGAATGTCTAGGGGTTGAGGGTAGCCACTGTTCACTGTTTGGCCTTATTACCCTGCTAACTTTTCTTCACATCACTCATCATTATGTATTTAAAATGATCTTAGTTACTGGTTATTTATTTTTAAATTTGTTTGCCTCTGTGAAATCAAGGACTTAATGTACTAAAGCTTTATCTCAGGGACCTAAAGTTGGTCTTTCAAAGAGAGAGCTACCTACCTGTTGGATGAATACAGAACAAGTTAATGGCGTTCCTTAGTCACTCATCACAATGTCCCTTCTCTTGTAGCCCTGGTCTTAGCTTGAAGCTCATGCCATCATACTCTCATCCTCTACGGTTTTGGTCTGTGGCTCCACTGGTAACCCAGGCTTTATAGAATCTAGGAAACCTGCTAGATCACTGGGCTACCACTAACACCTGCTTTTAGAACTCTAATGAATTTTTGAAA
>PVIR01012339.1:0-44878 GCA_004026965.1 Petromus typicus
CATATAAACTATGGCTTCTTCCTTTTCCAGAAACTAAGATAATAAATGGTACTAGACGAGGAATTATTTTACATGTAATCAGAAAGAAGAGCAACTTACATTAATTCTCTTTCATTAACATTTCAAAAGGGAACTTGAAAATACATTTAAAAATCTTACAAAATGATATTAAAGGGATTGGGGAAACTAAATTATTACACTAAAATTTGTTTTGATATTTTATCATTTTAAGCTTTTAGATATTTTTCTTAATACTTTCCTGAAATTACAATAAGCTAATAAGATGGATTTTCACAAATAAATGTGTGTGTGTGCTGTGTGTGTGTTGTGTATGTGTGTTGTGTGTGTGTATTGTGTGTATTGTGTGTGTTGTGTGTGTGTTTTGTGTGTATTGTGTGTGTTGTGTGTGTGCTGTGTGTGTTGTGTGTGTGTTGTCTGTGTTGTGTGTGTGCTGTGTGTGTTGTGTGTGTGTTGTGTGTGTGCTGTGTGTGCTGTGTGTGTTGTGTGTGTTGTGTGTTGTGTGTTGTGTATGTGTGGTGTGTGTGTCGGGTCTTTTAGCTATGGACTGGAGAGGAGTGAGGCAGATGGATGACAGGTTTGTTTCTGCTGTCAAATTTCCCACCAAATTTTCTCTCCAGAGTCATGAACCTGTGAGGGGAGGCACATGTGGTTCTTCTTAGAATTAAGATTCCGATGACAAAACAGTATTTCAGACAACATTTCTTTGAAAACATTAACAATGACTTGACCATAGGAATATTTCATTTCCTGAGTAGTTCTGAACAACTAAAGAAAAGACAATAGCCATATAAGTAGTAAAAGTTATATTAATTGCTTAAATATAACTTTAAAAATGACCTAAAATTATTCATTTGAGGAATACCCTCAAAAGCATTATAGGCAGTTCGAACTGGATTTCTCTTGTTAGCATTATGAGAAATCTCCACACTGATTTCTGTGGTGGTCTATGGTTTATCTTCTCACTGATGTGCAGAAGAGTTCCTTTCCCCTGTTCTTCATGAGCTGCATAGTTTTCTTTATTCCTGCTGATAATAAACTGCCCATCATTAGAGGCTGAGTTGGAATCTCTCGTTTTGATTTGTGTTTCTGTAATGGCTAAAGATGCTGAATATTTCTTTGTGTCCTTATTGGCTATTTGAACTGTTTCTTTTGAGAGAAACTAGATCTATATCTCAAACCCTTTACTAAAATCAAATCAAAATGGATCAAAGATTGAGATATAAAACAGCTGCTGGACAATAACACAGGTAAGACACTTGAAGCCAACGGCAAGGACTTCCTGAACAGAAATCTGATAACACAAGAAATAATATCGACTATGAACAAATGAGATTATATCAAACCAAAAAACTTCTGCACAGCAACAGAGAAAAAGATTGAAAAGACAGTCTACAGAGTGTATAAAGCTTTGCCAGCTACTCTTTTGGAAAAAGACTAACATCTAAATTACATAAAACATGAAAACTTAGTCTCCCCCTAGAAAAATAACTCCTACAGATGACTTGATAAAAAATAGGTGAATGAACAAATAGAGTCCATCTTTTACATATTAAAGCTAGATTTCATTTTCCCACAGTATTTGTATAAGTGACTTCTCTGTCACCAGATTGCCATGTTGAATATCTTCAATAATGAGGCAAAGATTATTTTGTCTCATATTTACAAGGGGTGCAGTCCACACAGAGTGAGCTGGCTCCTGCGCAGAAAATGCACGGCAGAAGAGAATGACAGAGGAAAGCTGCCTGACTCTGAAGCAGAAAGAAAAGAGGAGGTCAGGACACAAATACACCCTTCTAGGTCAGGTCCCTGTTACCCTCCTTCATGCCAGACCCCACTTCCTAGTAGATTCAGCTGCAAACTCATCACTGGATTAACCCACTAATGAATATAACACTCTCCACTTCTAAAACTCACCCACTTCTCAATGCATGAGATTTTGGGGAAACATATTACATCTAAACCCTGGTAGTAATGATATTCTTGAGGCATTAACATAAGAAATATATAATACTTATGCATGATTTACTCATTTTTGTCATTTAAAATGAGGAAAATACTTAAACATGCATGAACTTAATATTTTGAATAGTTTAGGTTCTTTATATTTTTATACTAGGACGTCAAAAGCTTTTGTTCACATTTTCTCTATAACCCCCATGAATTTCAATTTATTGAGGTATGTCATAGATGACATAAAATTTGTCAAGTATACATGTTTTCTAGAGAATGATTGGTAATGTGGAATAACTGTCTTTATTTATCGCTTTTGTTTTGCATTACTTCAACACTGATTCAAGAAATACTCTTCCGGTATTATTTGCCAGGTATTTTTTTGGGTGATGGGAACTGAAGAGAATTTTGCAGAGAAAAATTCCAGGTCTTAAAGAATTTACATTTTCTTCCTTTCTTTTTGCCTTGACTGAATACATTTGCAATTTGATAATTTTTAATATTTTTCTAAAATATTGTCTTTTATTTCTTCTCTGATAGTTGTTACATTATTTATATGCACATGTAGCTGTTTATATTTATAATTTAATTTTATCACATATTGAGAATTTTAAACTAGTTGCGTTTAAATTATTTATAATCCATGCTTCATTTTTTTTTTTTGAGACAGGATCTCGTATGTCGTGAATGCTACCAGTTTGTTAGGCAACACAAAGCAACAATACTGCAAACTCATTTCTGAAGTAATGAGGCCTTCTAAGTCTAAAGGAGCTAACATTTTATCTCCTGGTCTTGCAGGTGCTGGATTTAAACACAATAATCCAACTCCTCAGCCCTTTGTGACTATGGAGGTTTCATAGATGATTTTTAAAAACATGCTTTTCTCCTCTTCTACTCTTAAACTGGAAAACCAACAATGGAAACATTTTCTCTCTGTTTTTCAACTGGCTTGAAGTATTCAAAAATGTGTTCCCTAAGGAGACAATAATAAATCAAAACAAGCTAGTGAGAATTTCTCAATATCTGGCCACTAGGTTCAAATCCTAAGCCCATTGTTGTACAGATGTTTCACATCAGATAAGATATTTATTCATATTTTTTTGTGTTAACCAACAAAAAATTGGGCATGATGGAATTGCAAGGCAGGATACTAACATGGTCTGGTTTCTAGTGAGAGGCCTCTTCCTGGCCTGTAGCTGGATGTCTTCTTGCTGTGTCCCCCTCTCTTGGCTGAGAAAGTGGGAGGAAAGCAAGGTGTTCAGGGTCTTTTCTTAAAAGGGCACTAATCTCATTATGAGACCTCCACCCTTATGACTTTATTATCTTCCAACAAAAGGCTGCTATTTCTGCATATGACAACAATAGATATTAGGATTTCAATATGTGCATCTGGAGGGACATAAGCATACATAGTTCATAACAGCTGGGTTAGATAAGAAATGCACTTAAGGAGATGGTATCAGAGCAAATACCTGGAATGTAAGAGTTTTCCAAATAAAGAGAAGGGGCAGGACAGTAAAGTTGAAAGAGATAGTGACCTCGGAATATGATGTTGATTAAATCAATTCAGTATCTGACCAGTACCTCCCCAAAGGTAATAGGATGGTGGCACAAATACGGCATCAGAAAATCTGTTCTGGAGTGTATGTGCCATTGTATTTCAGTCAACAAATACTTACTGAGCAGTTATGACAGGACTCACGTGGTTCTTGGATTGAAAATGTCATGTAGCTGGGATAAGCAGAGGCATCCATGGAAGAGAAATAGGAAAAGAAGTCAAACCAAAGAGTAGGAGTGGAGGGTAAGAAGTGTAGAAGTGGCATCCCAGGTCACTCCTGGGCCAGGTTAAATTAAGGCACACTCTTCTGCCTTTTTAAGAGAGAGTTGAATATGTGAATTCCTCCTGGAAGTTCATCTAATTCCTGTGATTTGTGGTGGCGAGGATTGATTTTCAATTGGATTGGCTTTGGGGTCTGCTCCAGGGGTTGGTGGAGCACACATCTGGGAATGTGTGGGTGGGACCTGGATTGGTGGCCGTGGTCCATGTCTGATCCCTTACCCTCTCTGGCCTAGTACTATTCTCCTGCTCTATTTCTAAGATCCCAGGAACTAAGCGGCTTGGCAACGCTATCATTTCCTGCAACAGTGTTTTTGCCTTGGAGTCACCCAGAAACTGAGTAGAGTCTCTCGAAACCCTAAGCTAACTTAAATGTTTTCTCTTGTAGGTTGTGAGTATTTGATATTGTGTCTAGTGATGGGAAAGTTGACTAACACAGTGCTTCTTTTCATAAGAAACCTGGAGATATAAGCCTTCTGCCTCAGCCACTTTCTGCTTCATGACTTGGTAATTGTTGGGCAAGTTAGGCTCTTGGGCCCTTGGTGTTTATGTTTTGGTCCTGAGAGTCCTGACTTCACAGAGTGTTAGGAAAATTAAATGAGCTCCTTCCAGTAATACTGATATGAATGCATATAACATGGTACCTGGTCTATCAATATTATATGTTTTTATTAGAATCTTGGTAGAAAGTGTAGGTGAGTCCATAAAAAAACAATTTAAGATTGGTACAACAGTTTCTCTTGGCAGCTTATTAAGTATATGATGAAAATTCCTTAATATATCACAGTTGTTAATACTTTATATAAAATTGATGCTTCTAATTTAAAAGGCTAAAGTGGTTTTAAATGCAGGAAATCATGAAAGTGGGTTTTCTAAGCCAACATTATTCGACAAGAGTGTTGATAACTCATTGTGGAAAGATTTAGGACATGCAGATTAGTTTAGATCTAAAATGTTGCCTGAAAGGCTCCTGTGTTTGGAAGGTGATGGGACAGTGGAGGCCTCATGCTTGACTGGTGAGCTCAGTACCTGGACATGCTCTTGGGAGTGAGGCTGGTTGCACATGGGTCACCGGGTGTGATCTGGAAGGATGTGTTCTTGTCTCTGGCTCCTCCTTCTCTCTCTGCTTCCTGGATGGTGCGGTATGAGCAGCTTTCCTCTGCCCAAACCCTTCTCCCATGGCTTTTTTTGTCTTAGAGCCAGCCAATTATAGATGGAATCCTCAAAAATCCATGAGGAGACACTTTGTCCCAGCAAAAGGAAGGTAACTGACATGCAGATATTCAGGATTGACATGTGATGTCCTCATGGGGATAATGCAACAGTGACAGACAAGGCTTTAGCAAATCTATTAAGGCTTTTGTTCCTATGACTGAATTTCATTGAACAGATACTCACTGAGCAGTTACATGAAGCCTAGCAAGACTCTTGGTTTGAAAATGTCCTTTTAACTAACCAACACACCCTATGACACATATTAATTAAATAAATAATATTCAAAGAATGTAAGTGCCATAAAGGGAAGGAAAAGATCTGAAGAGACAGAGGGATACTTCAAAGTGTCCAAGGATCTTTTAGGACCATGGTATATGAAGAGTTGATTGGAAGAGGGAGTTGATCAGAAGATGAATGACTAGTGCCAAGAACACGAGGCAGGAAAAAGCTCCTCTTCCTTGAGAAACAGTGAGAAAATTAATGTACTTAGAGCAGAAAAGATGAGGAGCCAGTAGAGGAGATGAGATCAGACTGGTAGGCGGGGTCCTACTGAGGAAGGGCCTTGTCACAGAGAAAAGAATTAGGATTTGTTTACAGAATGAAGTTAAACTGTGAAGAGATTTTTTCTGGAAGAGAAATGGCAGCATCTGATACGTGTTTTTTGAAAAGATGACTATTCCTTCATTCCTTTCCAGGTCGCCCTCTAGGAGGACATGCTGAGGGACAGTGAAATCTCATTAGTGAAACCAGCCACAGCTGGGGAGGGGGGGATGAGCAATCTTCCTTAGGACTGTTGTTATATAATTACTTACTCAGTGACTAGCAAAATCAATTTAGTGCTATGTGAAATGATAATACAACATCCACTTCATTCGTCTCTCTAATTTCCTCCTAGGGTTTGCCTCTGGTCAAAATTTAAGAATAAGGCCGAAGACAAGAAAATCAGCTGATGAAATCTACAGTTACCAGCCAGCCAGACTGAGGAATGAGTACCATAGACAGAGGCTCTGGAGGCATAATTTGAAGACATCGAGTACTTAGATGAAGGGACCTACTTTCCATTAACAGATACCAAGTTCTGGCTGTTCAGAAAGCTGGGAATCACAGGTACCTGAATTCACATCCCAAATAAATCTCAGCGTAAAAAATAAATCCTATCTGTAGGAGAAATAATTCATTCAATGTAGACTGTGAAGATGATGCTAGGGAGTAATGAGAATACCACAACTAATTTGTGGTTGTTATTCTGTTCAGGTGATGAGCTGAGAATCTTCTGTAGCAGAGAAAGTATCCCAGAAGGTTACATTATGCAAGGGATACAGTTGGCCATGATCTTGCTTCATGGAAAGGATCTATCTGAAGGCCCTGAGGAAACACTGTAGAGATACTTAACATGCTTTCCTATAATTTTTTTAACAAAATAGTTTCTTTATTGGTACATCATGAATACACATCATCATCACATTTAACATTGAGGGTTTGTACCGGAATATGACATGCCTTGATTCTCATTTTTTCCCTTTTCCCCCTGCCCTGCAACTCTTCATCCCCTATATACATAATCTTTGTTTTCTTTTTTCTTTATTATTACCACACTCATTTCCCCTCATTATTTACCCCTGCACTCTCTTCCCTTTTAAATATTTTCTATTTCACAATATCAACTATACATACAACTCATTTACATATTCATTTTCTCATACCAGAGAAAAGATACGATATTCACACATCTGTGAGTTGTTTATTTCACTTATGAGGATGTCCTCAAGGTACATCCATTTGAGTATGAATGACTCAGTCTTATCATTTTTAATGGCAGAGTGATACTCTGGTCTATAAAAGAATCACATCTTCTGTATCCAGTCTCCAGTTGACAGACATTTGGGTTGTTTCCAAGATTAAGCAATCACAAACTGAGCTGCTATAAACATGGGTCTTTCCTATACTTTCTATAGTTGAAAGAAATTATTTTTTGTCTTCTCTTTATTAAATTTTATATTCTAATGTTTGAAAGCAATGCCTTTATTTTCCCTCGTCTGTTCAGGTCCTTTCTTACACAAAACACATAAGACTTTGAAATCTTTCCTGACAAGGAGACTGGAGGTTAAGATCAGTTTTCAATGTCTGGTGTCATCAGTGCAAAATAAAACAGTGGTTAAAGGTAAAATGTTGTAAATAGAACTAGACAAATGGCAAAATGGGAAAATGCAATTTAAATATTGTACCAAGTCTGTTTAACTCTCTTTTTAAATGAAGGCTGCCCCTATACAGGGACATTCCACACAGACAGGATAGAAGCTATGTTTCTTCCATTTCTCTGTCTCAATCTTTCAAACTATTTGGATTCCAGCGTATTAAGTGAGCCCCACAGGAGAATGACTTAGAGGATGGTTCTAGGCCCAAGAATGAGTATTTTGACATCTAGATCCTTCTAGGGTCCCGGTACTTGGAAGAATTTGATAAATGGCTTTTCAGTGAGGGAATAATGACAGATAAGTCTTTAGATCAGCATTTGAGGCAAAATAATGTCTTCTTTCAAAGAACTCTAACATTTTAGCCAAGCCAAATGTTTTACCAGGGCAAAGATATTTCTTTTGTTGCAGCTTTATTTACCTTATGTAGTCTCATAGAATGTCAGTGGCATAGTTCTTGAAAGCAGAATTGTAGTCACAATCATAGGAACGATAAGGCTTTTTTTTTCTAGGGATCTATTTTAATGAGAAGTTGGCATAAATATGATATTGTTTCTCTTATATGAGCAACCCAAAATATAAGCAAAGAGAAAAATAAAGGATAAATAGACAAAAGGAGATAGATCTTTTACAAACAGGAAGGAGACGAAGAAGTGGAAGGAGGTGGCATGAAGAGAAGCAATAAGACATGTTATGTGCATGTACCAACTCCTCACATGGAATGTAATCGTTATGCACTGTAAATATGCACTGTTAAAAAGGGAAAAATCCAAAATACACACAGCTATTCCACTATTTTGTGGAACGTGACTTGATGTCCAGGTTAATGCAACATGGATGAGAGGTCAGAACTTGCCTGAGCTGCTTCAGGCCTCAGCCACACGTGTGAACATATGGGCTGGAGAGGTTTTCAAAGGTTGGGAGGAGGGGAATGGGAAAAAATGAGAATCAAGATGCGTCATGTACAGGTACAAAGTCTCCATGCTGAATGTGATCGGCATGTCTGTATGAAAGGTACCAGTCAAATCAACTAAAAAACAAAAGTGGGGAGAGAGACTGAGGGACAGGAAGCCTGGGTTTCTTTATCTGCTCACGGACTTTTCCTTTTAAAAAAAAGCTCGTTTGTCACCTTTCAGGTGGGAGAGTGGAGCTGGGCTTGGGGTGCAGGGGGTGTGAGCCTGGGTTCTGGCCCTAGCGCAGAAACCTGGAGGCCCGGGCTCCATCGCCCTGGGTGTTTACTGTTCAAGGAGACAGGACATCAATCTTTTGAGAAGGCAGTTCAGGGTTTTAAAACTGGCCAGGGGCTCTTAGAAAGATTTACATCTCAGTAGTTTAAGACAGGATTTAGAATTACTGATTTTCTGAGTTAAATACTCCGAGGAAGGGAAGGTCAGAGCTACGAGTCAGGAAGCCCGTGTAAAGTTTCGTCAAGCTGGGAGAAAGACGAAAGCTGTCTTGCTCAGTTCTTAAACTGTAACCTGGCTTCTATCAGCTGTCCTCCATGCAGGAGAACTGTTTATCTGAGTCTTCTCAGTTTGGAGTTTGTGCTGATAACCAGAATTTATCTTCTTGTGAAAATATGTATAAAATCCCCCTGATAACCTCCGACTGCCTTCAAACCGCCCCTCTGTCAAAATGCGAAACAGCCCATTCCTATCTTCCTCATCCATATTCTCCGCTGGTCACCCATTCACCGTTCATAACGGAGGCTGAACAGGTGGTGAAATTGCCAATTTTAACTCAGGAGATCTCTCTGCAATTAATGACATCCATGTAACAAAACTCCAGGCACAGGTGTAGCAGCCAGACCAAGGCTGATCGAGAGAAATTGCTGCGACTATTGGTTGTACGATGGACATTTCAAAATGAAATTATTTGAATATAAAATAAATAGCAGCATTAATTGAGGAAACTAGTGAGACATAAACAACTTTTGGCAGAAATATTTGTTAGACGACTGTGTTGCAAAAGATGTGCTACCAGGCAGCCTTGTTGGAAAAATTATGTTGAAACTTGGTAGGTAATTTACTTGAAAAATTGACATACACTCACAAATACAAATTCCCCCCCCGAATAAAATAAACATTAGTTGTTGTTTTTTTATTTTTAGATAAAGTCCTGATGAATCTCCATTTCATTGTGAATTATGTCGTGTTGGTTTCTCTCGCAAGTAACTTCATTTTAATGAGGAACACTTATTAGATTAAAACAGCATATCTCTCTGTCTACCTATGTCTTTCTCTCTGTCTCTGTGTCTTTCTGTCTTTCTCTCCTTCTCATTTAAATAGCAGTATTTGTGAGCTACTCAAGCATTAAGAGTAAGGATCTTGGCATAATTTCTCACGAGTGAAATATTGACAACAAGCAAAAATATATACATCAAGTAAAATTGTGTTATATGTCGGAAAAACTATGAATAGAGAGGGTTTTTCTGAAATAAAGATAATTCAAACTTTAAGTCGTGTTTTCTTCCTGACAACTCTCTGCAAATGAAGAGATGCATAGAGATATTTGCTAAAATACAAAAGGATTCTTGAAAATCACCATATAAGTTTGCAAAAAACTTCTCCCAACCTTTAAGCACACGGCTCTTCTAAAATAGATGTTAAGCCTTTTAGCTATTATCTCCTAATGTGTGTACAATGCATCTGACAGCTTTTTTGATATGTTTAGTATGCAATCATGCCTTCCAGCTAAGCATGTTCTATCCAATTTAGAGGCCTTAAATAAGCTCTCGGTATTTTTGAGAGCTCATTAAAATTTCATTATTAGTACAACAGCCTTACCGTGTTACCAGCACGATAAGAAAGTCGATAACTGAC
Source organism: Petromus typicus (assembly GCA_004026965.1). Classification (NCBI taxonomy): domain Eukaryota; kingdom Metazoa; phylum Chordata; class Mammalia; order Rodentia; family Petromuridae; genus Petromus; species Petromus typicus. The sequence continues at coordinate 10,038 of PVIR01012339.1, forward strand.
AGTGTCATGGTAGGTCTTCCAGCTGACACTTATAATTAAGTTGCATGGTGCCTATTGCCCTCTAGAATCACTCTGTCACAGAAAAACAAAGCCATACGCCCCAGTGCAAGGGTGATTTCCATGAGAGTAAAATCATAATGCTTCAAAGTTCCAAACTTTCCTTTTCAGCCAGAACAATAATTATACTTCAAACACATTTTTAGCAAATTTACTTTTCTGAAGATTCTGTGCGTAGAGCTACCTTTTCTGTGATATTTGCTCTCATAAAGGTGGTGACATACCTTCCCGTGAAGAATTCCACTTATTAAAAATGAATACAATAAGTTTGCCAGCCCAAAAGGGGAAGAGATAAGTACTAATTTAATTAACTTTTATTTTTTCCTATTGATAAATCTATAACAGACAACTTTTAATAGAAGGTAGCATTGTCACATCAGCAGACAACATTGCTTCTAGGCAATTTTCATATAGATATTCTAGGGCATACTGTGGTAATGTCAATGAACTTTAATATAATGTAGAACAAAATATAATTAGGAAGAAAATTCTTAGGGGAACAGCAACGTGTCATGTAGCAAGCTACAAAGTAGAAGAATTGCAGTTCAATATTATTTGTCTAACTTCTTCACAACAATAAATGTACTAGTGGAAAAACATTCTAAAATACCTGTCACTTCTCCATGTAAAGTGATGATAGCTAATGACAACTTCTAGTGAAATCACTTAATCACTTTATTTAAGACAAGATCTCCGTATTATTATTTTATTGAAAAACACTGCACTGTGAATGGTGTAATAAGAATATCAGATGTTAAAATGATTATCCTGGAAACATATCCCAGAAAGGGGCTTATGTAAAAAAAAAAAAAAAAAAAGCAACTCAACATTTACTTGAATCTTTACAGCAAAATACAACTTTTTTGACTGTGTCACAAATTTAGGAAGTTCTGTGTTGATCTGATTTCTAGCAACTGTTTCTCAAGCGACATAAAGGGAAACAAATGGTAGGAAATAAATGCACCTGAAAATTTCTGTTAAATATATCAAATATTTTCTAAAATGAACAAATTCATCATCAATTCATGTATTTTATAACAAAATATAACTTAACATTGTATAAAATTATGCTTTACAGAGGTTTTCATTTTAGTGAACATATAATACAGCTTATTTTTAATTTATTTCCCCAAATATGTTAGCACTTGCTGTGAACTTGCATTTAATTCAGATTGTTGAGGGAATTATCTAGTCCTTTGGTGTTGTAAAAGAATATTAAATCTATTGATTATAAGTAATATTCTGCCTGTTTTCATCTTAAATACTGATTTTTAAAATTACTCAAAAATAGAAACTTAAAATTATGACTTGCTGAAGAATATTTTAATTATACTTTTACATTTATTTGGAAAAAAATTTAAGAGCCTCTGCTTTTCACCCAAAGATTCACAAAATGAATATTTGATTACAAAATAAATATAATATAAAACTGAATATAAAGTAGAAACATCTTGAATGTTAGAACTCTATCTTTACCTATTTCCTAATTCCTAGAGATTTTCATATACTTTCAACATTTTTATACACATCTTCAGATTGAACTAATTTTTGTTCATAAAATCCTATCATATATACTGCTGGCACAGAACTTCAGATTGATTACACAAAGCACAGATGTTCTAGGAGTCATGTAATGATGACAACACCTTTAAGAATTATGTGCCTGTTTGGAACTTCTTGAGAAGCAGATAACTGCAGATCCACTTTGCAAGGATATGTCTAGGGGAAATGAACCATGTGCAACCAGTTATAGGGATTATGCTAGGTTTATGCATTGTAGATACATCTTCATGGCCTGTGATTTGTCTTTTCGTTTCTTATCCATGTCCTCTGAAGAACAGAAAATTCTAACTTTTATGTTTTATATACATTCATCAATTTTTCTCTCATTGCTACATCTTTGTGTCTTATACATTGTTAACTACTCTAAGCTGCTGATCATATTCACTTTTGTTTTCTAGCAGCTGAAAAGTGTTCATGACCACATTTAATGGGTGACTCATGTTCAATGTAGAGAACGTAAAGGTAATTATCAAGGCTCACTCTCTCTGTGTGGATATTGCAAGCAGACTACTGTCTTCCTCTGATTTATGCAGGTGCTTTGTCCCAAGCCATTTCTCCCCATGTGTGAGTGTAACACAGACATTCATTTTTGTACTCTCACCTGTCAGTTATGCTTCCTACTGCTCACACACTCTTTATTGCCATACCCTTAGAAAACTCCCTGAAATTCTTAAGCACCCTTTATTTTTGTTGTGTTTAGTGTAGGCACGTTTTAATGAAAGTAAATTTTAAATCATCGTATTTTTGAAAGCCAATTAGAAATCTAACATGGAATGCACTGCATAATTAAATCACCTTATAGAGAACTGATAAATTTGAAATTATGTCTCTCAATTAATGAACCTGGTTCTTCTTTTCACATAAAGATTCTTTTAGTTTTCATTAAATCATTTTTAATGTACTAAAAAGAAAAAGAGTATAATTGCATTATATTTAACGCGATTTTTTGACTTTGGTGCTATTTTAACTTATATAATTTATTTTAATTCAATAACATTATTAAAATGTTTCATGCTACAATAGAGAATTGACTTTTTCACTCATATTATCTGCTGATAACTTACTAAGTTTATTATTTCAAAATTGATTAGGACTTACTATATCTATTACTATGTCTTTTTTTTTTTTTTTTTTTTTGAGATAGTGTCTCACTTTGTAGTTCAGGATGGTCCTGAACTCAGCCTTCAACTCAGCAATCCTCCTGCCTCTGCCTCCCAGTTGTTGGGATTATAGGCATGAGTCACCACGCCCAGCATTATTGTATGTGGTCAGTGGGGATTGAATCTGGGCCCTTGTACTTACAAGGCAGATGCCTGAACCACTGAGCTAAATTCCTGGCTTTCCCATGTCATTTTGGAAAACAGAATGACTTACTTATTTTTCCCCCAGTTTTTATGTTTCCATTTATTCTTTTCTTATTACACTGGCTGAAATCTTCCATACAACTCTGAATTAAAAATGTGAAAGCACACAGATTTCCTTACTTCACAAATCAAGTGGAAAATAATCTAGTGTTTTATATTATATTAGCAGTCAATTTTTATATATGCCCATTACCAAGTTAGGGTAGTTTCTTTCTAATACATTTTCGTCCAGAGTATTTTATCATTAAAGGAAATTGGACTTGGGGCCGGGGAGTTAGCTCAGTGGTTCCGGCGCCTGTCTTGCAAGTGCAAGGGCCTGGGTTCGATTCCCCGGTAACCACATAACAATACTGGGTGTGGAGACCCACATCCAGCAGCAACCAGTACCACATGGCATGGTGGCTCACGCCTGTAATCCCAGCACTCGGGAGGCAGAGGCAGGAGAACTGCTGTGATGTGAGTTTGAGGCTGAGCTCAGGGCCAGCCTGAACCACAAAGCGAGACCCTGTCTCAAAAAACCTAAAAAAAAAAAAAAAAAAAAGGAAATTGGACTTAGGCAAATGCTTTTTTATGTCTATTGAGATAATTTCATGTGATGAACTGTATTGGTGGATTTTTAAATACTGAGCAAACCTACTTTTTAGGTTGAACTCTATTTAGTAACAGTCGTATTTCTATATAAATATCATTAAATTAAGTTTTCTTATTACTTTTTGTGCCTATGTTCATTGTAAACATTGATCTGCAGTTTTATGTTATGATACTCTTATCTGATGATGTAAATATTCTAAATATTATTAAGGAGTGAGAAGCATTATACAAGAAAGATACTTTGTGCACGAATAGACACTGAAAATGTTATTTAAAGCCCTTAAATCCTAAAAGTTACTGAAAAAGGAATCAGTTTGAACTTTTCTAATTTTCAAACATAGCAAAAAATGATAGAAAAGGAAAAAGGCAAAAAAAATTGAGATGCATTCCTTAAGTATGGGCACTGATTTACATATTTTGAGGTAGATTTAACCATTTTATCAGTGTTTGTGTTCTCCAAGAGGAGCCAAAGCCTTTCTCCTTGATGCTACTGAAAAGAAATGCCAGCAGGTATTTTACCTCTGTACTAACTTTAAATTGCTTAGCTCGTGTTCAGGAAATGGTAAGTGCTAGAGAAAGTGTCATTGATTCCTTTCAAGGTTAAATACTTGGTTGGTAAATGTCCAATAAGGGGAGGGGACACAAATAGCTTATTCACTCATAAGGGTTAGATGTACTATATATTTTTATTCTATCTGTTAATTTTCCCCCTAATTAACCATCAGTGAGTTTTATTGAATCACATTCTATATTTAATTAGTATTTTTGAATTGAGGCTATTCTAATTTCCCAAGTTAACTGTGGAAATATCTTGTGGACATTTGACTAATATTTTAATTAAAGTATAGAGTCATATGAAAGACATCCCTCTTATTTTGGGTAATTATCAAATATTGATAATTATTCAACTCTGTTGATGAAGTTTTTGTTATGATTATTCAGTAACAAATAGGCTTATAAGTAAATAGCTAGCTAATAATTTAATTAAACTCCTTTTACATTCTTTTGCTATGCTATTTATCCCCTCACTGGAGAAAAAATAAACCTTTATAACAGCTATGCCTGCTTACTTCCAAAACATATGTTTAAAATTTTGCATGTGTAAAATTTATAGGCATTGCTCTTGTTTGAGCACTCTCAGAATTTTTCAAGTTTTAAATAATTTTTTTAAAAACATGCATAAAGCAAGGTCCCAATGGGTAAGTTTAATCATTGATTCTTTATTTAAGGTCACTATAAGGTCATTCAAGCCCACTATATACTAAGAATGAATTAACAGATACAAATGGAGTTGCATAGAAGTATTTTAGTGAATAAAATAGAATTTATTCCTGAACCTGCTAGAAATACTTTAATAACAGGAGGTAGCAGAATGGGCACTTTGCAACCTGTAATTTAACACAATAACATCTGGGATCCTGTGGATGCTATCACATTTGCATCATGGCTGTACACAAGGCACATGTGTGCTTGTGCATGTATGTTTCATAGAATTCAAACTCCTAGACAAGCATAATTTCCAGCTAAAAAAGAGAATAACATTAATAGAATCTGCTTTGACCTTTCAGAATTCTCTGCCAAGACTTTGATAGACTCTAGGCACCATCCTCCATTTCCCCCCAGGATACGAATTCAAGTAGTGTGAATAAATATTAGCTCTCACTCAGAAGCGAGCTGAATATATTGATTGAGTATCATTATTTTTGGATAAAGTGTTCAAGTATGACAAAGCATCTGTAGTATTCTTATAGCAGAGGATCATGAATAAAGAGGATTAATTACTGGTTTTTAAAAAGTAGGACAGTATAATGCAAAAGTTGCCAAAATACACAATTCTTTTACTTTCACCATCATCAGGAAAAGCACAGAATTCATAGCTTCTTTTAGGTTACAAAATCTGACACTGTATCTGGAGTGTTTGATAAGATTCAGCTATAGAACCAAGTTGAGATATCAAAGGATAAAATATCTGATTATAAAATTGTTCACATAAATAGTTATTATAAATGTAACTAGATCATTATTATATGAAGGAGTAGTCTGAAGGATTATCACATTGGAAAAGTCCCACCTTCTAAAACTTTAACACAGTAGTGGGTTCTCTATTCAGCTCCCTCATTTCACCTTTATTTTCCCTCATACACTAAATCATAAAATGCTTATATTAGCCTTTAGCCACCAGAGGATGCTTCATAGGACAAGTAATTAAAAGGTTGGCAAGTGCTTTTTAATTAGAGTGGTTATATAATTGCCAATGAATAACAACCCCTTCATTCAAAATCCAGTGCCCAGAAGTTAATTGAGTTGCTGAGGTCTCAAACATTATCACTATACATCTATATTCAGTTTACTAAATTCACTTACTTTTAAATATTTATGAAGCCCCAAAGTTCCAAAATCCAGCAAATTACATACAAGTATTTGATTCTCATTAAGTCGGAGTCCCTTCTGCTCTTAGCCAGTCCACGGAGGCCAATGAAGCAGTGTAACGCACTGACTGCCATAATGACCCAATCGGAGCCAGAAAGTACTGAAGCTGCATTTCTTGTTTGTCAAACAACCTCACCCGATGTTGACACTCTTCTGATTATAGTTTTCAAATTACAAGACAATTTTAGTCACCACCCTGTACTCAGAGATAGATTCACAATCACAGTGTCAGGAACTTAGACTGAAGGAAAGTAAGACTAGTAAGTGTTACTGTAACACTTTAGGCTTTAACTAAAGGCTCTCTGTAAATTACATCAGAGAAATCATGCAAAATGTTGGGCACTTCTGAAGGTGGCTCATTGTATGACACTTGCTAATGGGTTTGAACTTTTAAAACATATTTAAGAAAATATGATTTAGGAAAATGTTGAAAATAAAGATGGAAATCCATGTAAAGTAAAAAGGAGGGAACAAAGGAAGATCTCAGCTCATGATTTTGCCATTTGTGTCCTTCTATTAAAGGCAAATGTGAGAGCAAATGTCCCATAAAAAGAAGGTAGGAAAGCACAGCTACATACCAGGCCTGCTAAATAACTACTCATCGGGGGATCATCTATGTTTCCAGGGCTAATTATATCCTCAGGCTCTGGAACATACACACATTTAACAGATTTTAGACAACAGTATCATGATAGATCCATGATAATGAATTTTTCTCTTTGGAGATGTTTTTCATTCACTTGAATAAAAACTCCAAATGAACATAGGCATTTTACTTCATCTTCTAAAATATATTTAAAACTAACCTGCTTGATTAGTAGGTTAATTTAAAAGAACTGTTTTGTTAAAATATAGTATTTTTTGTCTTTAGTCTTCATAAGGATAAGCAGAGAAGCCATACATTGCATTTTTATTTCAGATAAAGATGCTCTATCAAATTGATGTACTTACTGTGCAATAAAGCATGTTCTAGAACATTCCTGCCAGCACATTAGTATGTGGCATGGGGGTTGGCCCAGTGGCTTTCTGTGATGGGGATATGCTTGTCCTTCCCTTATCCCCAGTCCACAAAATATATCATTTAGAGATACTTTTCACTCACTTCCCCTTTTTCTATGATATATATTTAAATTATTCTGACAAAAAAATTAAAAACCTCCTTTGTCCGAAGAGATGTTAGCTTCTCTCTCCAGGGTATTCTCTGAATATCAAGAATAAACTTCAAAAGGGTCTGTTAAGCATATGAACTCATGCTCTATTTGGATGTATGGACTCCTCCCTCTACAGCTAAGCCCAGATCCTGAATTCTTGCAGTAACTGTCCAGCCTCCATCCCTCCATGATAGAGTTTTCATGGTGTTGACAGTTTGTTTTTTCTTTTCTTCTCTTTTTAAAATTCTCCCTTACACTTTTTTAGCTGTTGCCTGCTGGGACTTGGCCAGGAATGAATGGTCCATCACAAGGCAAGACAAAAACACTCAAATAATTAAAATTTGAGGCAAAAGGCCAGACATCTGTGTGAGAATCAATAAACTGTGGGGCCCAAATCACACAGGCTCTGTGAGGAAGAACAATTAGACTAAAAGTTTAAATCACTGAAGCATGTTGTGTCTGGCCATAGTCCTTCCTGGTGGCCCAAGAAAAACTGCCCAGCTGGAGACAGTTCCTGCCCAAACTGCTTTCCTGCTGCTTTTCTCTCATGCACTGATAACTCCAGATAAAAGCCAGAGGGCTCCTGGGCCAGGGAGTTAGCTCGGTGGTTCCGGCGCCTGTCTTGGAAGCACAAGGACCCAGGTTCGATCCCCAGTAACCACATACCATACTGGGCGTGGAGACTCACGCCCAGCACCAACCAGTACCACATACCACAGTACCAGGCATAGTGGCTCATGCCTGTAATGCCAGTACTTAGAAGGCAGAGGTAGGAGGATTGCTGTGATGTGAGTTTGAGGCTGAGCTCAGGGCCAGCCTGAACCACAAAGTGAGACCCTGTCTGAAAAAAACCATATATATATATATATATATATATATATATATATATATATATATATGGCTTTTATATATATATATAATATATATATATAAAAGCCAGAGGGTTCCTGATTTCGGATGTCTTCCTCTCCTGGAGTCTCCCTAGTAGCTGAGTGCTCAGCTGAGTTATGTCCTCTCTTAGGGGTTGAACCAAATCTCATCCACAGGTAATCTTTTTATTCCTCTGTGTCACCCACCATGGTCACATACTGCAACAGTTGCCTGGATTTATGCTGCTTTTCATCCTCGGTGATCATCTTTCTTTTATACATATATATATATATAAAATATAAAATACATACATATATATATATGTATTTTAAGTAATCAAGAAATTGCATACAGATCCTTTACACTGACCATTTAAGGTCTATGGTTGTTTTCAATTCCATGGGGTAAAAGTTGGATTTATAGCCAGGGTAGGTCTCAGAGTTAGAGTTAGGGTTATGAGTGGATTTTAATAACTTTTAAAAGTTTTCATCTCCAGGAATAATAGGCACTGATGAACACCGTTCTGTGGTATGATTTCAGCAACACATTTCTTTCAGCCCTAGTAATCAGGGAGACTGATCGCCTTGTGATGGCTAATCTCCTGTTTTTGTGATGCCCTTTGAAACAAATTTTGGCTCTGCCCTTCTCATCCATAAGATTTTCTTCTTTGTTGAGGCAACTGAATCACATTTCCTAATCCTTGCTGAAATGATCTTGAGAATTTAATGCCATTTTCTAGGAGTTGCCTCGCAACTGACTTTTTTTATTTCAGGTTTTTTGAGACAGAGTCTCGCTTTGTGGTTCAGGCTGGCCCTGAGCTCAGCCTCAAACTCACATCACAGCAATCCTCCTACCTCTGCCTCCCAAGTGCTGGGATGACAGGCGTGAGCCACCACACCCAGCACTGTGGTGTGTGGTACTGGTTGCTGCTGGGCGCATGCCCAATATGGTATGTAGTTACCAGGGATCGAACCCGGGTCCTTGCGCTTGTAAGACAGGCGCCGGAACCACTGAGCTAACTCCCCAGCCCATTCTCGCAATTGACTTTTATGCTCCTTCTGAATGGCTTTGAATCACATTTTATTTATAGGCTTCAAGTCAACATTCGATGTCAGCACTTCGGCCTTTCTTAATAATCTTCGGGAATTTTTGTGATATGCAAATGTTACACTGGCATAACTTAGAAAGTTTATCCCCAGAACAGCTTTTTCATGTTATTATTTTCCGAGTGTTGTGTCCTTTCTGGCATTTTGCGTCATGATCGAAAAAAAGTAACTTATGCTAACATATGCAATATCACATGAAACAATAATAATATAAATAAATTATATCTGATGGATTGAACTATTAGATTACATGTACATTATAACAATTATCTAATTTCGGTCCTATCATTATTTTTATTATTTGTATTCATATTCTCTTATTTTTTTCTCTAAGACAATTGGAAGTGATATGTGTAAGGTCATGCAAAAATACCTCTTTTCATCAAAGGTCTCCCTGTTGCTTGGTCTGTGAATGTCTCACAACACCATTCATTTACAATGATGGTTAAAAACTATATTTTCTAAGTATCATGCTCCTCTTATATTTCTAAGTCATAAACTTATGTTGTAAGGGAAGAATCGTTCTTCTCTCTCCTTTCCTCTATCATCTATCTACCTATCTATCATCTATCTATCATCTATCTACCTATCATTTACCTATCTACCATCTATCTGTCTATCATTTCTATTGTCTTAAGAATTTCTACTTTTTCTAAACGTTAAATTTATGACTCTACTATGAAGCTCTAATTATGCAATTTTGGTCAGTATGAATTATTTCAGGCTGGTTCCTATGTACTTTTGACATAAGCTATCATTTTTAATCTTTTTTTTCTGGAAAAATGAGATAACATCTAACTCCAGGTTTATCCTTTCTGATCAAAATTTTGCATAATTTCCCATGTAGTTCAGATCAATTTAGAAGATAATGATTCTTGTGCATAATTTCTGACTAAGATACATACTACTTATTTCCACTCTTTACCAGGTAAGCAGATATGGTTATAAATATAGATATATAGATACAGACAGATATATAGAGATATACACATACTTATTTTTAAGTAAGCTTCTTTTTATACTACTTCATTCTATATTTATGTATCATTTCCTTCATAGTAAGAAATCTGTTCCTCAACATCATTAATATATTTGATTATTTACTCACATAAAAATATTTTCAGAAATGCTTCAACCATATATACATATTTTCTCATTTCTAAGACAAAAGTTAATATAAAATAAATGATTTTTACTTTTCTTTTTGCACATAACAATATATCCAGGAAGTCTAACACCATGTAACATTATATAGATATTTATAGATATATTCTTTATAGTTACCATGTGGCTATTTTATATACATTTTAGTTTATTAAACCAGTCTTCTTTATTTGAGCATATGGATGTTAGTCTTTTGTCCTTACCCATAATGTTGCAGTTAATAATCACATGTATAAAGTTTTGATGTTACTGGGTCTGTATTTTTAGCATAATTTTCCAGAATCAAAATGGTAGGCATAGAGAATAACTACGTCTGTACTTTTAACAGTAGGTCCACGTCCCTGTCCATGGTACTGAGCTCTTCTCAGGACTATGTAAGAATAGTTTTCCCACAACTTGACCTGAAGAGTTCATGGCCAACCTTTTGATTTTTTCCAACCTGATGGGTGACAATTAGTATCTTTGTGTAGGTTTAATTTGGATTTCTCTTCACTTATAATAAACATCTTTATGCATTTAAGATGATTTTTTTGTCTTTTCTGTCTGCTTTCTATGTTTTTTGCCCATGTTTATTTTGTCCATTTTAATTAGGAGGCATTTTACACATAATTTTTTTGTGACTGTAAACATATATGCAGATAGCAATTAAGTATGATACTTAACAAGCATGATTAATTGAGGTATTTATTCACTCTCTTGCAATCTGAATTTTAAAAAATTTCTAAAAACTCTATTAGGTGATACAATTAGCTTACCTGTCAGTCCACACACAAGTCAGCTGCCCATAGTGATGTTTATTTATGCACATATTTCTAGTCAAGCCAGAAGCAAGGACAGGCAGGCTCTACTTTGCTTTAGAAATACTCTCTTCATTAGCAAGTGAAACACTGTTATATACAAGTGTCTATGGGTTAAGTCTGAATGCAGCCTCATGTATCATATCCATACCGACACACAATAAGATAGAAATAATTCCCTATGTGCTGTAAGTAGGCTCTGAAGGCTCTTTGCTGAGTCCCTCACTTTGCTTTTCCAATCCACTGATTTCTCTTGCCATTATTTTTCAAAATAAAGAGCAATTCTGAAAATAGCTTCTACTTTCTTTCCTTTCTAGTCCCTTAAAACTACACCTTAATTGCAATTATGATTAATTGGCTTTCGGCACTTGCTATTGGAATTTAAAGTACATAGAGATAAGTGCACATAAATATACTTCTAGATGCACATTCTGATGTGTCACAAGCACCCAGACCAACAGCTGATTATATTTCCCCAGAGCCCATTTTCTCATCCCCTTGCAACCATGACACTGCGGCAGAGGGAAACGCTGTCCTTGTTTCTCACAGTACAAGTTGCTTGTTCTTTTAAAAAAATTTATAAGTGGCATCTGCCAGTGCTTGCATTTAGATGTCCCCCAAAGCTTCATGTGGTCATAAATGGGGCTTTTTCAGAGGTGCCTGGACCTAGACTATGTGATGCTGGTGATTCATGGTGCAGTACTAGGCTCAGGGGCACAGGAGTTCAGGGTGTGTGCTATGTGCTAAATAATAGAAATAGGATAGTAAGGTTTGTGTTCCTTAGCTGTCTTCCAAGTGCAATGAACTTTCTCCTCTGTGAAGCCTTCTGCCATGTGATCCCCACCTTAGACCCAGCCTTATGCTGTGGACTGAAACCTCCACAAAATATGAGCTATATAACCTTTCCCTTTTTAAACTTTGGGTGTTGCACATTTTGTTTCAGGAATGGAGGAGGGGTAACTAAGACAGAAACACAAGTATATATCATACTCGTTTATGTTATGTTAAATGTCACTGTGTTAAGTGACTTTGTTTTGCAAAATATACAGCAATAATCTGCAGAAGATGTACCACAGTTCTGTCACTTGGACTTTGTAACAGAGAAGTTGTTCACTTTGTAAGTAGACAATTTTACTGGCCCAGGGTCCAAATCAGTTGTGAACTGCCACACTGCTATGTGCTGGATTGAGCCTCTTGCCCACTTTCTTGGGATAACTGGCCACCACAGGACTGAGAGGAAGACAGGCTTTGCTGCTGTACTCAGTGACTCCAGCTCCTGCCACTTCCTGTGCTAGTCATACATGCTTATGAAAATCCAGAGCTTTCCATGTGTTCCATGCATACTAGTTAGGATACTCTACTTCTCCGTCCAATTGATGTAAATGCATGCAACATTTGTCAGTATTGTTAGGTAAATAAAAATTATAAAAATAAATATTACTCTCTATATTTACAAATTGCTCACCTAAGTCTAACTGCATGTACATGTAGCTACTAAGTTCCATAATTCAGTCTGTTGGAATGATTTCCTAAGCACATTCAGTGTGCCAGTCACTGGCCATGCTGATGAGACCCAACATTTGCTAACACAAAATCACCCTCTTGAACAGCAAACACATAATCCAATACCACAATACCTATTTAAGTGTAGTATAATGGAGACAGCAAAGACAACAAAAAATATTTTAAAATTATCCAAGAAGTTGATGCAGATTGCATTTGCCAGGGAGTGGTGGTGTTAGCAGCAGTATTAATCTCAGTGAAAATGCCAAAGACCTCTGCACTTTCACTGCAGGAAGCTGAAAATAAATTTGATTCTATCACATATCCACTGATTCAATATGATGTGAGGAAAGATAAACAGTTGTTTTCAAGGACAGGTTTTTTATTTTTATTTATTGTTTTCAGTTTTTTGAGATAGGATCTTGCTTTGTAGTTCAGGCTGGCCCTGAACTCACCATGTAGGCCAGGCAAGCCTTGAACTCATAGCAATCCTCCTGCCTTTTAAGTGTTGGGATTACTGGTATGAGCCACCATGCCAGGCACTGTGATAAGTGGTACTAGGGATCGAACTCAGGCTCTTGTGCTTGCCAGGAAGATGATGGAACCACTAAGCTAAATCCCCAGCCCAAATAATTGTTCTTAGTAACACTTGAGAAAATGTTTGCATGTGTGTTTCATTATACTATCAGTTTCTGCAACTACATACATAAATGTATCTGAATTCTAGTGTTTTGGTCTTTAGTTTTTAAATTTAAAAACAACATCACTGTCGCTGCTGCTTATTTTTAGAAAAGCAAAAGTGAAAAGCTCTATCTATTACTGTTCCAGGAATAAAAATGTCACATCAGAGATACTAACCCATATACTGACCTTTTTACTGCATAAGTCATGTGGCAAAATCATTGTGTATACCATCTTCTATTACAAACAGGATAATTTCAAAAGGACAGGAAACTTCTTTTATATACATTGTTTTGGAATTTTTGTTATCAAATGCTTGTTTTTGCCGAGCTGAATGAAAACAGCTTGGATAACTTTATGATAAATTCAGAGTCTGTTTCTGTTGCTCTGGGCTATCGCACACAGCTCTATTTTCCAATTTGTATACTTACAAAGCTGAAAAATATACAAACAGGACAGTCACCCTGTATAGAATGAACAATGGAGCTTGCTAAGTTCCTAAGATGAACAATGCGCCAGCTCTGGGTAACTCAGTTTTTATATCTGCAAAGGGAGAAATTTTTTTTAACTTTCTCCAAAGAATATTTCAAGGGCTAGCCAATGAAACCTGCCATTTTTCAAAATAGCTACTGCTTTAATCCAAATAGAAGATAGGGGATTTTGTTGCTTGAAATGTTTTTGATACATTTTCCACACCAGAAAGAAGAAATTTTAAAATGATTCTTCAAAGTTTTGCATGTAACAGATATAGAAACTCATGATATACATATGTACCAGCTTCCTAAGATAAAAGTAATTATGATGTGTCACAAATATATACTACTACAAATAAATAAATAGCAAAAGAAATGATCATAGTAAGCAGTTATGAACCAATGTAGCACATTATGACCCAGATAGAATTCCCAAGTTAATGAGAGTTGAAGCACATCTTCTTTTAGAAGATGTTTCCTTTCTCCTAAGACCAGCCCTTGCTTCTTCCAAGGACATACACCACTATCAATGCTTCAGTGGTGGTAAATAGTTTCAAAGAAAAAATCTAAGAAGTACTTTCCTCATAGGTCGATGTTACAGTTGATTGTTGCTACTTAATTGTGTATGTTGAAGTCTTAATTCTCAGCGTTCCATAGTGATATCTTATTTGCAAATAAGTTCATTGAATTTGCTATTAATTTAGCCAATACAAGACATCCTGAGGAAGAGCAGGCCCCTGAACCAATATGATCAGTGTCTTTATAAAAAGAATGTCACATAAAAACAAACACACGTAGGAAACATCCCATGTGAAGAAACACATGGAAAGGTCAGTCATCTAGAAGCCAAGTGAAGACATGGAAAGAGACCGTTCCCTCTCGGGCGGGAGAAGAACCCACCGTGACAGTACCCTGGTTTTAGACTTTTCCAAAACAGAGAAAATAAAGTCATGTTTAAACTGTTTAGTTGATGGTGCTTTTCTATGAGAACCTTCGTGAAACATCACAGAGGCAAATAGCATTTTTAAACGGAAAACAGTATGACCAAAAAGATCAAAGTCTAGTGTGCTAAGTTTTGGGGTCCTAAGGAAAGTTCTTGAATCCCAATTTTCAGGTTTGAAAGTTAGAAAAAAACATACAAACACTATTAAAGGAACATACAAACACCATTAAATGAATATAGAATGAATATGAGATATCCAACAGATAACATATGCTGCGTATTTCTCACATGTCTTCTATACTTGAAATGAAAAAACAAGTCAATAAAAAATCATAACTACAGTTTTCACAACACATTGTCATACTGCGTCTTTCAAGTCTACACCATTCATTAAAAGTGGCTGATTTGCGTTCAGTGATTCCAGCATTATCAGTCTTAGCTGAAAATTAGAACTTAGGGGAGATATTTTAGAAGATGATAATATTTGAGAAGCACCCACAGATTCTGACTTCATTGTGCTGGGGTGCTGCTAGCTGACTGGGACTTTTATTCTATATCAGGACAAGCAACCTTTCCCATTCATTCTTTTTCACCTAGAGATTTTTCTGTGGTATTTCAGCAAGTCATGTACATCTGATTAGGTGTAACTAGTACTTGTGATATGATAAACTAATTTACACAGATAAAAATGTAGCCCAAAATACATAAATATGAAAATATGAACTTCCTAAGGGTTTATATTTCTAGGGGATAAAAAGCAAGTTTGTTTATTGCTCTTGGAACATTTTAAATGTGATCATTTCAAAATATGTATTTTATTATTTTTGTTACTTATAATATACAACACCTTGTAACCAGAATTCTGGTCACCAACCTACAAAAATATGCACTGCATAAATATGTTGCATAAATAACTAAGTTGTTGATGTTTAAACACAATGTCTTTGAGATTCATGTCAATGAATCAGACCAAAAGAAGAGCATGTCCTAGATGTGACATCTGCATGCCAGATTCACTCTTAAAAAATAGAGAAATTTTATAATCTTTACTTTGAAGATCCAAATATATATATTTACATATATATATACTAATATATATATACATATATATATATTTACATATATATATACATATATATATATATTTACATATATATACTAATATATATATATATATATAGGTTTTATTTAAAATATTCTTCTATGTTTATTAACAACTAGGGATTATGTGAGAATTTCTTCTCATTATATAGACATGACTTTGTGCAACTGTTTTGTAAATAAGTCTCAAAAAACTAATCATAATAATAATAAATAAAAAATAAACACCAGAAATCATATTTTGTTATCTCTTCTGAATGAACTGTATTGCAATTATCATTAATATTTTTAAACAAAGATTTTTCTGGCAATAAAAGTAATAAACTCATATTTAAAATATCTGAAATAAACTAGTATACAGAGTAAAAACTAATAGATCACCCAAAATCATTTTGTGCAGACACCTGCAGAAAAATTATTTTATAATTATTTGGTCTGCTTTATAAATTTCTTCTTTTACTGTTCATATGTAAGCATATATTTTTCTGATTTCTTTCTTATCCATTCTTCATTTAATATTTGTAATCACGCTGTATATATAATTTTGTGTGTCGCATTTTGCTCGACATTACTGATTATTGAAGCATTTACATGACATAAAAACAAATCCTTCTATGTGTGCAGCATATTACAGCTAAAGTATGATAGTTAAGTTTAAGTGGATTTAAACATTACACACTACATATATGCATCAAATTAACATATTACTCCACTAACATATGAAGTTCTTATATTTTTATGGGTTGGCTAAAATTCAATTAAAAGAATTCTATTTTGCTTAAATTTTTAAGGCTCTATTCTTATTCCCACAGTGAAGGTAGAATTAGTTTTAAAAATGTGGAGATCATCAAGTTTCCTAGAGATGGTGACAGGGGCTGTGGAGAAGAGCTGTAGTTATAAAGGACACAGACTGGTAGTTTGCAGAGCTCTGGGTTCAAATCTCATCTCCATTACTTGTATTATTTTATTAGATGATATTTGAAAACAGAAAATGTAATATTTACTGAACATTACAACTCCTGGTTATTTTGACACACATAAATATTGTGAAATGATTAGCACAAATATGTTAGTTAACAGCTATCCATCACCAGTTGAACTGTTATTATATCGTTTCCTCTTGGGAAAGTGCTACCTTCCTAATTCTCAATGTCTGAAACCAAAAAGTGGGGTCTAAAAAGGGCAATATTTTACATTACCACATGTCAGTTGTTAATGAAGATTACACGAGCACATGCAACACACAAGAAGGCCCCAGTCAGCGTCGGCTGGCTATCACTATTCATTGATTGATACGGTTTTCTGAACTACATGCTGTATCATGGGAGGGAGTTTTCATAGATGTTCCCAAGGCTTTATGTTAATGTCCTAAAAGCCTTAAATGCCAATTCCAATAGACTCATGCATCCAAGTGCATCCGTGGGGTTCATGGATAAATATGTATCTTTATCTTAAGCAATCTTTTCATTTGGAGACACAATTTTCCTAAGAGCAGAAGTCTATGCTTCCCCTTTTCAGACTCCAGGAAATGCTCTTCTGGAAGGGAGCAAGCCATTCACAGTCATTTTGCCAGAATGATTATTTTGCTGCAGTCTATAATTAAGCTAGTTGAACCCAAGCAAACCAAATGTATTTTCCAGGACATTTTAACATTCCATTAGCTCTTTCCCAAAGTCAACATTTATGAAATTTTTGTGTACACAAGTGATAAACATACAGCAGGTAGTATACAGGGGTCAGGGATAAGTATCTTGAAAGCCGTGGAAGACGATCTGGGCTTTTGCACAAAGTTGTTCTAGTAAATTTTCCCTCTTTTTTATAATTAGAATACATTATTTTCAAGGATCAATCTATGGACTTCTGTCTTGTGTTATTTATATAGTTTTTAGTGTAATGGTCTATAATCATTCATAATAATACTGTAATAATTGCTAACAACAAAGGGAGTGAAACAGAAAGACAAGAAGAGACTAGAGCTAGCAAACACATGCTAAAAATGTTGACTGGCATATTTCTTTAAAAAAAAATGAAGTACATACTATTATATCCTATTTACACCTAAAGCAACCGAAGGCCATAGATGTTTATTAATGAAGTCAAATGTACACCGATAGTAAGTATTAGAGCAGAATACTAATATTTGACCACTGGCCTGCTAACTGACATGTTAACTTCAAAATGCTAACCGAAGTTCTCCCAAAGTTGAATGGAAATTTTACCAAATTGAAGGGCATAATTTCAGAATTGTTTAAAGTGCCAGGTTTTTATGTGTTTTCTTGTAAGGAAACTGGTTACTTTTAGAGGAGGCTCACTATGCATCACTCCCTGTTTTCGTAGAAGTTTCACCAGCCTGAGTGAATGGCTTCCAGCTGTTCTTTGCATGACATCTGTCTGCTTAGGATAGAGTACTTAACTCTTCACCAAGCCTCTGCTAGCAATGAGCCTCAGCCAGTCTGCATGTGTTGCATCTCTGAATTGATTTCTTAGAACAATCTGTGAAGGACTCTACTTATTAGGACTCAAGTTGTGCGACACTTGTTAATTAAAATGTTTACCATTTCTATTAGTTTTTCAACTTGTACAAGAGAGAGACTAGCTCTCCATAAACCTTCCTGTTCAGTATGTGCTCATTTTCCAAATCTCACTCTCTTTCACAATAGATTTGATTGTTAGTTGCACTGTGAATTCCAGCTCAAATTTTGCATTTTGGTTTGGTGTCACAGTGAGTAATTTTAATTTGTCTTTCTTGTAGTAGAGAACTTGAAACACAGAACATACTCTACCCTGAAGTGTAAAAGAATCACCTGTAAATATTGTCACACTGGACCCTGATTCCTTGAGTCTGGCGTGGGGTTTTGACAGGTTGCCTTCCTAGTGGGTTTCTAGGTGGACTGGGCCCATGGTCCACGGACTGAACTTTGTGTAGCCAGCACATTGAAGGCACCTCAAGCTTCAGCCTTTCACTCTTACGTTATTTCATTACAACTAAGAATTACTATCCATTTTAATGAGCCCAAGTATGGGAGGAGGAGTACACACCCCAGAAGTTAGTTACTTATCTTCAGTTTTCACAGAGTTAATGAAAGTGAATTGATTTGACTAATTCCAATGGAAGTTTTGTGTCTCTCTATCTGAAAGATCTAGGGACACGCTATTTGTATAGTAATGTATGACACTCAATGTAACAATAGGACTGTGATTTGCATGGCATAAAGTCATTGACTGATCCTGAAGGCAAAGCCAGCCTTGCCTGGCCTGGAGTTCATCCCAACCTGCTTTATCATGAATCCTCCATCAGCCAAAACTACACCATCCGCGACTGCCTCTTCAATCAATCCACAAGTGCCCACCTCTCTGTATGCTTCAACCAATCCGTGACCAATCCAACCCATGATTACACCCCCTACCATTCACTATATAGATATGTGTATCTTGCAATAAAAGTGGAGGTGCTCTCCAAAACCTCCCCAGAGTCTATCAGGTGACTTCGCGCACTCAACCTACTGGTCTGAGTTTCCATTACATCCAAAAACTCAACAACATAATTCTAGTTACACTTAAAAATAAATTATATTTTCTTTAGGCTCAGAGGCATAGATACAATGCAATATACATGCCAGTATGTTAGAGAAACAAGCTATTGTAAAAGGAAAATAACAGGTTATTTTGAATTTTCAAGGATAAATCCAATGTAATAAACTCTGGTAATGCATCTGGAGATCTCAAATTTATAAAATTTAATAATAACTGAACAACTGGTATTAGGCATTATTCTAAGTTTTTTCTATAAGTAATTGACTGTCTACCAAGAATGTCTATTGAAGTAAATCCTATTGCAGGAAATAAGTACTGTCACTAGTCCCATTTTCCAGTGAGGAAATTTAGGCAGAGAAAGTTGTAAATATCTCCCCCAAAGTTGCAGCGATCTGTCAGGCTGAGCCCAGGTGTTTTGATTTGAAAATGCATCATTTAACTGCCATTATTTGCTGCCTCTCACAAGACCACAGCCCATTAGACCACAGATTGCTGCTTTGAAAATTCCTACACTAGGCACACTATAAAGTCTCTAACTTACAGTAAGTTATCTCTCAAGTGGAGTACAGAAATGCATGTTAAGCAAAGAAACTGTTATATTCCTTAAATATTTTGAGGTACTCATCTATTGACACATTACAGAAATTTACATTTTCCTGAAGTCCCAAAATACAACTCTGACCTAACAAGGAATAAAGAAAAGTATCTCCATGATTTGAGCCCAGTGTAAAATAAAACACAAGAGTATCGATATACCTTGGAAGAGTCCTTCTTTGAGAGAGCATGACATAAATTCTTTAAGACTTCCTTAAGAAGTCAAATGTAATTTAAAAATTACATATATCATATTTTACCTCACAAAAACACAAAGCAGTGAAAAATTATATAGCATGTTTGGCCTCCTTTAGGAAATATCACAAGATAATATAATTTTTTTAACTGAACAATGTGTGAGAAAAATGTGTTTATCATTACTAATAACATATCACTATTTTCCGAGTTATTGGGAAAAATTTAGATGCAAGCATATTTTTGTTAAAATGGCTCTGCATATAAAGAATATTTGGTAACTCACAAACTGAAACATGAAGAAACTCCATAATTTCCTAAAATGAGGATTGCAAAATTCAAATGTGTATTTAGATATGTGATCAAAATTTACTAGTAGAATCATTAAAACATATGTAAAAGAACCTGGGATATCTACTCAACTTAGTAAAATTCATGAAACTTTAAAAATATCGCCCAACTAAGGGAATGTAAACAGGAAATTTCACAGCCATAAGATGCTATTTTAAATTCACTTTGAAAATATAAGCCCAAATGATTTCTTTTATATAAGCTGAAAAGATTTCTACTCTATATCAAAGATCACTTTAGAAAGTATTTTATTTAGAATATTCTGATATATTTTGTTTCTAAATAAATTATCTGTAATATATTTTGAATATCATCCTGGTCATCTTCCAAGTAACCAACTGCAAGAACAACACACATGTATGTGTGCACATAAAGAAGCAGGGGTAACTTCCATCTGTTCATGAGAAGAATCACATTAGTGTACTAAATGACGTGGAAGTTATCTGGTGGCAGATACAGGATCAAGCAGCAGGATTGGTTTCTTCCTTAGATTCTTATACAGAAAATGATTTTAAAGGTTTTTTTTTAAAAAGAGAATTTAAGTACATGATTGAACTGTGAAACAGACTCATTTACATTTTACATTTATAATCAGAACAGATTTTTAAGTGATTTGGAAAATTAGTGCAATCACTGTAACAAATGGTAGAAAAGATAGGACAGACTCATCCATTCATTTTTAAACTGTGTCCCCTTACACGGGCCATTGCACACAGGGCTTTGTTACGGGCACAAATAATCTGTTACAAGCACAGCAATGGCCCTTGGCGCAGAGCTGTGTCTCTCCTCTGAGAGTCCCTGGACCAGCTCGCACTGCTCTGTCTACCATTGCGTTGCTACATGTACATCCATTTGTTGATGTGGAAAAGATGCCAGAGATTGGTCCACAGTGTACCACGTATTTATTCAGTGGCATTTCCTTCAAGAACACTGATGCCAAATGCTTTATCTGCTGCATAAGAGTAACGGGTCTAAGCTGGGTCAACGAGAGGTAGAGGAAAGGAAAAATCAGGAAATGATCATTACACAGTGTTCTCCCTCAGAGGATGCACCATATTTAATTGGAGGGAAATGTCTAGGATTGATAACACTTGTATGGCTGAATTATTCCACCTCACAAAATTTCTTTCCACATATAATTTTAGTTAAACTTTGCTTCTGGCATTTTCCCCTTTGTTCAGATAGGAATTTCATTTCCCAGAGAAGCATGTCTTGTCTCTAAATATACAAAACAAATATATGAACCTAGACAGAAAATTTAGACCTTCTGACTGCATTTTGATTTTCATATACCTAACCCCTAAATGTATGCTAAGCAGGTTCAATCTTCAGTACATATAAAAGTAAACAAACAAACAAATAAATGTATATCATACATTAATGTGATATTAAAAAATCAGAGTTTTAATCAACCAGTGACTACATTTTTTTCCAGAATTCTGAAAAGTTTCAAATTTGTTAGAGAAAGTTTTTTCTTGTATCTGTGTGATGTGTGAAAAGTGCATGAATAATAAAGATGCTGACTTTTAAGAGGTCTTGCAGGCAAACACTCTAAAATAGCTGAAAGAATAGGAACATACACACACCTGTAGTTTTTTAAGTATCTTACCATGTAATTGAAAGGTGAATAAACGTTTCTGACCAGTAGGATTCTCCACTGAATAGATGCAGTAGTGGCTAATCCACTTAGATAATCTGCTTACCATCAACTACAGTGATCAGACCTCCTTAAAAAATAATTAGAAACATGTAAGCCTTTACTCTTGATGGAGAAAAAAATTGAAATAAAAAGAACTATGTTCATATTATAATCCACGTGAATTTTTAGTATGTATCTGCAAAGAAGTAATGACATGTAAGTAAATCTTTCACTATTAATACTTCAGTTTCCTACTTTGGTTCCAAATATCTGCATTCCAACTCCAGTAATTGAATTTGCCAAGCAAAATTGAATGCAATCTCTTAGTAAAAATCTGCTGGAAATTTTCTTTAAAGTAACATCTAATGGATTTCTGGTAAGAAATGCTTATATAGAATAATTCCTTGCTTTTCAACAGATTATACTTAAGAAATCTAAAAACACTGCAGAAAAATATGCAAATTAGAGCTTGTGGAATATGTAAATGCAATAATTCGGGGAGGACAATTTGACCAATTTGCATATGCTTTTCTTTTACATTGGAAAGGAAATTCTAAGTAGAAGGAAATGGCATTGTCAATACAGTACACAGGTTTCTATTACATTCAGTTTTATCAAGCAAGATTGGAAGGTTTGGTTGGTAAGGCACATTTAGCATTTCACATATTTGCATATTAAATATTCAGATACATCAAGCTTTAGAAAAATTTTCAAGAGTCATTATAGTTCTATAAGATTCATGACTAAAATCATGGAAAATGTCATAATTCTCATCCACATGATTTTTTTCTTTGCTTATTTTCATTCTTCTCTCTGACTTTCTTTGCTTACTTTAACATAGTATCTAATTATGATAAAAAACAACTCAGTTTCTATGTGGACATATAAAAATATTGTGATAAAATTAGTCCTGTCATCTACTTCCCCAAAAGTTACTGAGATAAGAGCCATGACATTTGTTAAAAATAATAATCAAGTGACTGAATTTATATTTTTTCCATTATTTTCAGGTAATTAATAATTATGGAATATGACTAGAAAGACAATTTTAAAACTGCATCTAAAACAGTTTTAAAACAGCCTGGGGATTTAGCCCAGTGGTTTCAGTGCCTGCCTTGCCAGCACAAGGTCCCAGGTTCAATCCCAGGTAACCACATACAACAATGCTGGCGGTGCAGACTCACATCCACCAGCAATCAATACCACATACCACAGTGCCAGGTGTGGTGGCTCACACCTGTAGTCCCAGCACTCAGAAGGTGGGGGCAGGAGGATTGCTATGAGTTCAAGGACAACGTGAGCTACATAGAGGGTTCAGGACCAGCCTGAACTACAGAGCGAGACCCTTCTCAAAAAACTAAAACAACAACAACAACAACAACAAAACTAAAAAATAACTGCATCCACTTTTAAATTTTGTAACTCCATGAAACTTTTCATTTTATAATATACTGTCCATCAAAAAGCCATCCAACATTATCTACCTATGCCATAAAATTATTGCCAGTCCAATTTGTATAATATTATAGCTTAATGAAAATCTAAACTTAGTCATCATTATAGTAAATAAGCACAAAAGGTATTTTTGTTGATATCATAAATACTAAATTTTAATCACTTAATGCCTGTTAAGACATACACTTTTTAAAGTATTTTAGAAACCAATGATCTTTAGCTCATTTAAAATATAAGAAAGCAATGGACCACTTTTCATATTAGTAAAGATTAAACTATTTGTTTTAGAAATATAAGTTTGAATGATTATGTGACTGGCTCATTGGAATTTTAGTTTTAATTTATGACCAGAGTCTTGAGTTATGACCTGAATGCTGGGCACTTGTCCTTCCGCTCTCAGATACAAATTTAGGTCTTAAAGGGGTCCTGAAATCTTGGGTCAATGTCTCTCTAAGGACTCTGAGATCTGCTTGCATACAGAAGAGACACTTTGAAGGCTGTGTAGAGGAGCCTGAACCTTCAGGTGACCAATCTGAGTTGCAACCGGCCCTCGGTAATGAACTGAGTTTATAGGTCCAAGTTCCACTGTAGTTACTCATCAGATAGCATAGTTATTTTAATGCGAAACATAGGATTAGAAAGGAAACAAAATTAACACCAGACAGGTAGAAGAAAATAGAAATATGCTTCTCCTCATCATCTGAGGAGGCTGAGGTCTTGCATGCAGAATCAATCTACCTTCCCATTTGTAATATTTTCACCTCAGGGAGATCTTTTCTCCCCGCCCAAGCATTTGTGCTTTATATATTACCAATAGAGTTCAAAGCATCCTGGACAATTTACTCTCTTTAGACTTACTAACTTTGACCTCTTTGTTCAACCATAATGCGATGTGACTGTCTTTACCTGTTTGCACCTGAAAAGTAAATCAGACTTCCAGTACATCAGCATTCTAGCAGCCATTTTTATTATTGTCTTAGCAAAACTAGAAAGGAGAGCATTCAAATAATGTCTTGCTTTTGAAATGAAAACTTAATAAAAAAAACATGGCAAAATGGAGTTTAGGGTGTAATTTGCAGCTTCTTAGCAAGTTTTATAAAATGCTAATCTGAGTTTTGATTAGAAGCTACAGAAAGTTAGCAAATAAAGAGTGCTTCACTCGGAGAAAATGGCCTCAAATCTTTGACTATTTACTCCTGGTTGGTCTGTTATTTGGTGTGCTGATCACTTGGTCTGTTTATTCTCTCTCTCTCCTCATTTTGTTCTCCTCCCTCTTCCCCTCCCTATCTTTCTTCTCTAGACTGAAGAACAGTCACCTCTAGTTTCATCAACACAACTCTCGCTGTAAGATCATCAATTCAGTCTGGAGCAACTGTAAACTTTGTCCTCAGTAAGGGACATGTGTTAGAACTCACCTGGAAGACCTTAAAAATCACAACATCCCTTACTTGAGAGCAGTGAAATCCAAATATGGTTCAGGATGTAAGTGTGCATGTGTTTTAGAGCTCTGTGTAAGTCTACTGTCTGTCCAGGGTCAAAAATCACTTTTGTATAAACGATGCCTAGAGCTTTGAATTCTCTTAATTGTGAAATGACAACTTTCCATAAAAAGGTATTTCCCCTGCTATTTGCTCCCTATACTTTATATATCCCAATGTACAAATATTCTTAGTATGCAATTATATCTTGAAAGGAGTCATTTCTAAAGTACTGCTTGGGCAGACACCTTTGATTATCCAGGCATTATATCTTTATTTCACATGATAGTTGTTATCGTTAGATACTGCTGTGGAAATGAATACCCAAGCTAGGATTTCTAAACTGTAGAAAGAAGAAAATTACTTAAGTGCTTTTAAATGTAAACTCTCAAAAGTGAACCCCAATCTAGCTAAAAATATGCTATCCGCTGCCTAATACTTTGGACACAATTTTTTTAAAAAATCAATCATTTCTCTCCTTGCTTTTTGTCCTCCTTCTTTTCTTTTATTTCTTTTTATCTCTTTCCTCATTCCTCTTCCCCACTGGCACCACCACCTTGTTTTAATTTTTATTTAATATTCATGACTTTACCTGATTTTAGTCCTTGTTATTTTCAAAAAATAAACTAAAATAGATGAATTAAAATTTAGCATTAAGTAATGTATTTGGGGAACTTTAATAAAGGATTGAACATCTCAACTTTCCAATTAACCTTCGATGTTTTAAGACATTTATGGGTAAAATTCTACATGCTCCTCTAACAGTGGAAAGATGAGAGATAAATACACATCTTTAAAGTGATGATAAAGTGTCATTAGAATGTGACAATATTATTCTTTAACCACATATCACTATTCTCATGTTGCTATTTTCTTCATGATTTTGTTTTATTTCAACTGAGGGTCTCATTCTTCAAAAGAGCTTTCAGTGTTTAATCATATTTTCTACTTACCTGATTCTTATTTCTCTAGTCTGGGTGTGGCCAGTACTCATATTTTTCATGATTTCTTTATGTAATTTTAAGGAATAATCTAGGTTGAGACCTAATGCCCCACAAAATTGAAATTATAGCCATAGAAAAATTTCCTCTATAGTCAACAAACAAACCAATAAACAAATCAAGTGGTTTTGCAATGGTTTCCATAAATAAATCTTAGCAATTACATAAAGCTGGTGATGTGTTAACACCTGAGTCTGCTATCATTTTCAAACATTGGCAACTCAGTTCTGTATCATTGCCCTTGGATAGAGACTTACCCAGATATTCCCATCCTGATGATAGGGTTTCCAGTTCCTTCCTGTGTCACTGTACAGCATACGATACTGGGTCACCCAGTCGGAGCTGCTGTATCTTCCTTGGGTTCCAATGGCACTGATTTGCTTCCGATGGCCAAAGTCGACCTGCAGCCACTGATAATGGTCACTGTCTGAGGGAGACCATCCTCCAGCACCTGAAGAAGGCACAGGCAAGAGGGTAGAACATGAATATTTAAATTCAACTTCCACATTTGAAAACAGATTATTTTGCATATCTTAATTGGTCTTGTCAGTACAGTATTTCACAGCTGCATTATGAAGTGTCCTTTATAGATGCCATTGAGACTTCAACTAATATTCTTCCAGCTGGGTAACATTGATTCTTTAACCTCTTTATGGTGTAATTATGTGCTCATTTTCTCCTGAGCAAATGTCTCCATAATTCCTCAATTAGATCTTATTAGTACAAGTCAAAGTCTAATTGGCTGAGAGTTGATCAATTTACCATGAACTCTTTAGCTGAAATCACTAGAAAAAAATGTGTAACTATCTAAATCTTACTTCATGTAAGGTTTTACCTTTTAGTAAATTATAAATGAGAGAAGAGCCCAGCTTAACTACATTTCACCTTAAGAAGTGGAAAGGTCAGATGTATTAGTATTATAGCTCTTAAAATGAGGCCTACTCTCACATTAAACCCCTACACTCATGGGATATAGGATATATAGGTAATTAGGCAGTGTGCGCCATTTCAGAAGTAAAAGGCATTTCATCTTGATCGCCGTATTTATTGCAATATAGCTTGAATTACTAAATGAAGATAAATATAAGTTGGTAAAATTTGATTGGCACATAATAAGAATATATGAATACTAGCCAAATGGCACTAACATAAAACAAAAGACTTATTTTTTAGTAATAAAAATAGTTAACTATTTTTAAATAGTTTTATTAAAAGTTAACTATGACTGCATAAAAGAAGTGACCAAAGTATGGTATAATGCTTATTGCTAAGGAGCATTCAAGTTTTGAGGGTGAATTTAGTACTAGTAAGAAAAAACAATAGAAAAATATTTAGGAAATTATCCGGATGTGCAGTGTATTAATATATGTACCATACAGTTATAATAATGGAGCTAAAAACTGATAAACTTGTTGGTTTAAGGCTCTCATAACAAGCACCGTTTTGTCAGTCCTCACGGATTTACTTATGTGTTACATTTAGATCTAAAGTGTCCTCCCGACCTCTCACACGCTCCGACCTCCTATCATGACATAGGGTGTCATAGTGAGTGGCGGTTCATTTACTGATGAAGGCAGTGCTGAAAGCGCTGTTAGGAGGTGCAGCCTGGTCCAAGGTGGTCCCAGGGGAACCGCCCCGGAAGGCTGTGTTCTTCTGCCTGGCTGCTCCCTTGTCTCTGACTGACAGGACTGAGCACTTTCTCCTCTACGAAATTCCCCTGCCCTCCAGTCGCTGCCTGGGACTTGCCAATCATGAATTGAAACTGAGGAACAATATAAACCTTTCACACTGAGGTTCGCTGATGAGAAGGTAACTTACAATTTATGGCTTAGTTTTGCTTCTAGTTACAGCAGAATAGCTATCTAAAATATTAATTAAATTACATTAATTTTTTAAAAGACTAGTATATGGCATGTCTGTTTTCAGAGACTGGAGAACAGGCAGAGTGCAAACCTGACTCACAGAGGAAGGTAAACGAAATGAAACAATCTGTGCTGGGCCTTTGGCTTTTGTTATGGTTTCTCTGCCTGATCGGGTCACGTGGAAGATCACAGCCAAAGATGAACAGTATTCCCAAGGTGGAGACAGATCAAAATGTGAAGTCAGCAAAGATCCAGAAACTGTAGGAGACAATCCAGAAGGGGGCAGCTGCCGGTTGCATAGAGAAAATACTCTGGAGCCCCCTTGGGAATCAGAGACATTTATAGAGTGTAGGCTCTACATCCATGTTATCTTGTACATTTGTAGGGCAAGACTCTGAGTCTACATAATGAGAATTCTGAAATAAACAACAGCCTGAGGTTGAATAGACTGAAAGAATTTGATTTCAAGCCAGACAACATGGAGAAGCCTTGTTGAACAACCCCTGTCATTTAACAGACATCTCAGAAAAGTCATGCCTTAGAACCAAAGGTGATTAGTCCTACAGTCAGGGCTACTCTGGGAACTCTTGGACAAAGGTCACTGAGTAAGTTCAGTCCATCACTCAGTACTTTAGCTTTTCTCAAACAGACTTCAATGCTTCATCAAGCAAGACCATAAAAGTTTAAAAACTTAAAAACACTGAACCCACAAGGTCTAGTAGAAAATTTTAAAAGATAGCAAGAGAAAAATATTAAACTTTTTTGGAAAAAGGAAAACATAACTCATAACCAAAGAAAAATCCAACATACAAGTGCACCCCCAAATAACAGATGTGGATATTATGAGATCAAGAATGAAACAGTGATTATAAAGCATTCCTACCATATAAACAAATATAAATACTTCAGAACAGATGCAAAAAATTGTACTGAAGAAAAGAAATAACAAAAGAAAATAAAGAAGAAACTTTTAAACATGAAATTATATTAAAACAATAAAAGGTTTGCTGACTAGGCTTAATAGATTAGACCCATTGTAGTTCAGATCATCTTGTTCCTGAGTACTCTCATGTTGGTGACTCAGTCCTCAATCTGTACCACTAGTGAATGATGATACACATTGAAAGGTGAGGCTCCGCAGTAAGTCTTCCACTTCTTGAGGGGGTCCTGTAAAGGGGATGGCAGGACTTAGCCACTTCCATTCCATCTTTGCCTCCCCTGCCACCATGAAGTATGTAGTTTTGCTCTGTTAATTCTCCTGTTTTTCCCCAGGCCCCAAATAAAGAGGCCAATAAATCTTGAACTGAAATAATAACATTATGAGTTGCAATAAGCCTTTTCTCTTCTTAAGTTAATTATTTCAAATATTTGCTACAGTCACAGACCACTGACTGAAAACAGAGATACTGAGAAGAAAACATTGGTATGTTAGAATGGAAGCCATGGAAGCCATCTACACCGAAGCGCAGGGAGAAAAGGGACTTAAATGTGTGTCCAGGGCCGGGGAGTTAGCTCAGTGGTTCTGGCGCCAGTCTTACAAGTGCAAGGGCCCGGGTTCGATTCCCCGGTAACCACATACCATACCGGGTGTGGAGACTCATGCCCAGCAGCAATCAGTACCACATACCACAGTGCCGGGCATCGTGGCTCACGCCGGTAATCCCAGCACTTGGGAGGCAGAGGCAGGAGGATTGCTGTGATGTGAGTTTGAGCCTGAGCTCAGGGCCAGCCTGAACCACAAAGCGAGACCCTATCTCAAAAAAGAAAAAAAAGAAAAAAAAAAAAAAGAAACAAAAACAACCAAATGTGTGTCCAGTAATTTGACCTTAAAAGTGTAATAGTAAAAGCAGGGAAAGTAGACCGTGAGATAGAATAGAGATAGAGGACTATTGAATAGATAGGTAGATATTCATATGTATTTGCATATTTTACATAAATCTACATCAGAAATAATGGTTGAAATTTATACATTCAACTATCTGAAAATTTTGTTGAGTTTTAATTGAGATAAACACAAGAAAAGACACACCAACTCACTTCATAATCATTTGCTAGGACCAGTGTTAAAGACACAGTCTGGACTATCATTAGCAATAACTTCTCAGTAGAATCAGTAAAAGCCACAAGACAAAGAAACCACATAGACTGACATGAAACAAAGGAAAGAAAAATAAAGACTTCAGAACAGAATTCTGCATCCAGCAAAGAAATCCTTTAGAAGTAAAAAAGTCAGAGAAATATTTAAGATGGAAATGGAGAGAATTAATCGTCCCTGGGTGTGTAGAATAAGAAAGTTTTTCACCATCAGGGAAATTTCACCATATTGAATCTCATATTGAAGAAATAAACACAACATGGTTCCCCTGTCTGTCAATATAAGGTATTTGTCCATGTTTTTGCATTTTAAAATGTTGATACCAACAATAGCAATACTTAATCAGATGGCTTCTCGAAGATGAAGAGGTGAAATGTTTGATCACAGTAGACCCAAGGTGTGGGGTGGGGAACACTCTAGCAAATCCCTCCTGCCAACTTCAAATGATATTATTTAAGTTAGAAAATTCAGTGAAAGTCTGCCAACATCAACTAAGTTAGAAGGCAGACTTCCCAGGAAAGGCTGAATTTCTGTCTGCAAAATGTGGACTCTTGAGTGTTTTCTGTGTTTTGGGTCATGCCACCTCTGTGGGAACTACTACATTTTGTTGTTACATGAAGCAGTTATAGACAGTACATGACAAAGTATGGCAGTGTTTCAGTAACAATGTATCAACATTGGCGATCTTTTCCCTAGATCTACCTCTTGATAAATGAAAATAGAAAAGTTTGTGGGTTTCATTGCATCTAAATACTTCTAGGAACATTTAGAAAAGACTTAAGTATACAGTGGTGTGCACACATACTGCACATGGACCATGTAGTAAACTGTGTGGTAACTACTTCCTCAGTGTCTAGTCTCATATCTTCAATCTATTGTTTTACTGCAATGGCATTTTAACCAGGAAAATGTTATACTGTTTTCCCTTGCTCAGCACCTTTTAGTGGCCCCGGAGTAAAAGTGACCTTCCCCTATACGCAGGGGTCCGGACCTGGATGCACCCTCTGTCCACCATGCCTCCCCCTCCTCTTGGCCTGGCTGGTGTTACCTAAGGATCTCTGTGAGGACTGAATGTTTTACCAACTGCCCTCCCAGCCTTCTTGACCAGAGGAAGACAGACTTGTGCACGGAGTTGCTCAGCAGGCAATCCTTAGCCAGTTTCTTTCTAGGCATTTTCCTGATTTAAAAAGGTGCTTTTCCAAGGATGTGTTTCTCCTTGTGGTTGTGCAAACTCTATGTTTGAACCAGCAAAGACCATCGACCCTTACAGCTCCCTGAAGCACTGGCAAAGGCCTTCACTGAAACTATTTGTACCTCACCTCTTCCTCTGACTATTTTGTGTCTCTTTTGTTTCCCTTCCTATTTTTTTCAATCCCAAAGCATTCCCTAATGTACTGCTCATCAACTTTTCTCAATACTTAAGACCTGAAGAATCATATCTATAAAACAAACAAACAAACAAACAAACAAACAATCTCCCTGGGACCAATTTCTCAGTGGTCTGCTCATCAGCAATTTGTGTTATTGGTAATTTGTGTTGTTTTCATCAATAATTTTAGTTCTGTTGTAGAATCCAACATTTTCAATAGACATGTACCCTCCATGTGCCTCTTTAGAATATATAAAATGTTGTAGGAATAGCAGGTCAATTTTAAAATAACAATATGTTGTTCTCAAAAAACAATAGATGTTATTGCTTATTATATTTACAGTTTGGCACCTTGAAGAAACGTATACGCAACTGCATATAAACTTTCATTATGTATTATCTAAAACAACAGAATGAGTTTGTCAGTGAAGCTAACAGGCAATAAGTACATGATAAGATAGGAAGAAATATGTCCAATGGGTTCTTTGGTGAGATTTAGAATATTTTTCCTAAATGTCTCGCTGATAAGGACTCCAAATTAAATTTTCTTATGTTATAAATTTTTTCAAAGAATTGCAATTTTTCAGTGAATAGCTAACATCAAACCACTCAATCTCATTTATCTCAATTGAAACAATAGAATTTAGTGCCCAAATTAAATAGAGAAATCAAAAATCAAGAGAAGTGTACACAAAATCTTACTTTATTCCAGAAATGTAGTGGAAAGTGTAGCGATAAACTTCAGGAGGATGGTAAATGTTGGGCTTTTACTTGGTAAAGAGGTCAATAAAGAGATTCCTGCTTTTCTTTGATTCTCAAGCATGTAATTTGGAGAAGTTGATTATTTGTTCATTTGGCTTGTGAAATGCACAAACTCTATTGATCCATGGATTAGGAATGACACTTCATATATCACAGAAAATTCTGGAAATAGGAAGTGAGAGGGTGTCTGTATCTCCCAACATCCTGCAGGGTGCATATGTATGCGTTCTTTCATGTTGGTAGCTCTTGAAAGCAAGGGGATGGGGAAGAGGAGATAGAGGAGATAGATATGTTGACATTGAGTCATTGTAAACTCTCAGTTTCTTAGAAGATTTACAGAGAATCTTTATCTAGGAATAACAGGAGTAGTATCTAATGAATAACTAGTAAATTGTTAGTGGGATTCAAAAGATGTGTACTTATTACAGACCACATATACTCTACCATACAGGAAATCAGCCCCTTCCCCATTTCCTCTCCATTGTCTCTCTCCTCTTTCTTTGCTCTCCCATAGGCCTTCTCTCATGTATGCATGTTTCTATTGCAAAGACACATGGAATTCGTACCCTGGTGGCTGAGTTACTTGAATCATAAATTACAACTAAAAAGTCCAGCAAGGTGAATGAACTTAGTATTCTGAATAGACAAAATTAGTGCTCTGAACTTCTGTGACAGGACCATTTGTGGGGCTGTTTGTAATCCAGAAATTCCGGGAGGAAAGAGAAACAGAGTGGGTGGAGGGGAAAGGGCATGGAGCATCTTTCCAAATGATAAATGGCTCTTGAATAAACACGACGCCCAAGTTGGCAGTTGTAATGTCACCAGAGATGTTGAGCCTGGATCCTAATTTTGAAGAAAATGGTGAAAAAAAATCTTAATTAAAGATATAACTTCCTTTAATAACTGGCTGAGAAATATGTATCAGATGAAAAGAAAGAACTGAAAAGGAGACTCCGGGAAAGACAGCATTATAAGCTCAGGTTTAGAGTTTGCCTTGTGCTCCAAAGACACAATATTTTAGATAAGACAGATAAAAAGAAAATTTAAAAGACATCGCCAGGATAAAAAATAAGATAAGCATCTCCACGCACAAGAAACGCAGCTAAAATGCAACGTAGTGAGGAGAGCTGACTTTGAGGCCTGCTTTGGACGGGGTCTGGGGACATACAGAGGCTTCTGGGAGCTTGGCTGTCGGGGAAAATTGGTGCAAGGAAGTTTCCTCTGTGTGGCAGAGATGGGGCCCTAAAGTCAGGGCTGCAAACTAACACTGGGTCAGGTCTAACTTACTGGGAAAATAGACAGCAAAACACTGCTTACTCACTGGGAGATGCGGGCCCTGTGCGAGTCTGTGTCCATCATTAGCTGAGAGGCACCTACTGGTGGGGGGCCTGGATCTATAATTTCCTAATAACACTGGTGAGTCCAAGAGTGGATCAAGTACTATGGTGCAAGAGGTGGTTTTTGACTGGGGCTTCCAGGACCCTGGACAGCGATCAATGACTCCTGAATCGAGGAAAACAGAGGGGAGGGGCAGAGAGGAGATGGAAAGGGCATCTAAGTTGGGAGAGAGGGAAAGAGATAGACCAAAGGGTCCGAATTTCCAATCACATGAAAGAAGACTAATGCCATAAGGTTAAGAATTTAGCAAAAATTGATATATGATACCATTGAAGCTACTGGAAATCAGTACATTTTAATTTCTCAGCGATATAATAGAGCAAATATGAGAATTTAAAACAGCGTAATTACCAGATACAATGGGAGAAATAAAACATTTATAAACACTGAAAAAGGTAAAAGTGATCTTAGAAATAGAAAAGTACTCACTTATAGAAAAGACTCATCAGAGTAAAATATTATTTTGCATATAAGTGGATAGAATATAAGCATATAAAGAATACTAATGGAACATTATTCCAATATTCAATAAAAAAGAGCCCCAAAGCTCTGACTCCATGAATTAAAAATTCTTCCCACACAGTGAAAAGAGTACATAATATGAGCATGTCCCCCGGAACTGTATCAGGGTGGGCAAGTGAAAGTTCATCTGAAACAGTGAGATTGATGAAGTGTGACATTAAAAAATATAGAGTGTAAAAAAAAATATACAGTGTGATCATATAATTGAGAATCATCTCACTGTTAAAAAGTAATAGGCATCTTTGGAAGTGCTAAAGGAACTTGCTAATGAGCTCAGATTTACAGCAGGACATAAACAGCTGTGAGGAGGGAAGAGAAACTGGAAAAACAGGTCTCAGCCAAGTGAACATACTTTTTGATCAGAGCAGTTGAAGAAGGAAGCTGTACCCACTAATGAACATCTGTCATATGCTGGAAGAAACAGCAGGTCACAGTCATTATTAAAATATAGATACATTAAGGCCTAAGAAAGCAACGCTAACCAAAAGGGCATTAAAGCTGCTTTTGAGACAAGCAAAGGAAAAAAGGAACAAGTGATATCTCCAGGATAGTTTCTTTGTGTTTTTTTTGTTTTGTTTTGTTTTTTTTCCGCCTTGTGGTTCAGGCTGGCCCTGAGCTCAGCCTCAAACTCACATCACAGCAATCCTCCTGCCTCTGCCTCCCGAGTGCTGGGATTACAGGCGTGAGCCACCACGCCCGGCACTGTGGTATGTGGTACTGGTTGCTGCTGGGTGTGGGTCTCCACACCCAGTATTGTTATGTGGTTACCAGGGAATCGAACCCGGGCCCTTG